>JAODTK010005681.1:0-261508 GCA_026419785.1 Sclerodactyla briareus
CCTGCCGATCGGTTCTAGACCAATCTGCTGCGATGTTCAGCATTTGACGGAAAGGTTGCATATGACCCGCCCAGCACGGACAGAAAGGGAAGCCCAGTCTATATAGGGAAGTTTAAATAACCTCCTAAAATGATAGGGCCGTTAGTCGAGTTAACAATCGAATCTAATGAGCATCGCAATGCATCCAGATACTCGGCAGAGGGTACCGGGTGTGAGATCTGTAAAAGGATCCAATTGTAATATCCTTCACGTGTATTTTGAAAGAGACCCAAACTATCTCGCAATTTGAGCCTAAATCGACCCCGGTTGGTAGCCACCAGGTCGTTGCGCAGGGCAACAAGAACCCCTCCCCCTAGATATTCCGTGTCCTGTCTTTTTTTTACGAAGACGTAAAGTCAGAGGGAAAGCCACTACTAAGGATAGTTTCATTCAAGGGGTTTCTGTACCTATATCCACATCAGACTATAGTTTTTGTTTCTCAATACACCACTGCCAGGTCAGCCACCTTATGTTGATACTACAGAAATTTATAACCATACCACTTAGGGAACCTATTCTGTATTGCGAAATTTACTATGAACAACAGGTCTCCTGAGATGTATAGAACCAGTATACCGGTACTACACTATTAAAGGGGAAATAAGCGTCTTTGGAATTGAATCAGCAGTGCTAAGGCGAGAAGACCTAATGTTAAATGTAAGGGGGGGAAGAGTAGCAAGGAGTACGCTAACATATCCCCCTTGGATTCAACCAACAGGGAAAAAAAATATTACTGAGGCTAGCACGAGCTAGCAAACAGCGGAATAAGCCTGATTAGGGTTGGTCGCAGTTGATACATATCCAACTTACGTTAATGTCTGCAACAATTAGTATGAGGAAAGGACATCATGCCCATACATCCACATGGTACCACTTGTCACATTGTCACAGCAGACCGCACGCTGGACCCATTTTGCAGCCTTGCTGCAAATCACACAGGGATATTTCGGCTTATAAGGACAGGGGGTTCGGATGTAGGTCGCCAGTTTGGACAAGTAATACCATTGAGAAGCAGTACAGGCATGATGTCAACCGGCTATGTTTGTGAGACGTTTGATGAGTAATAGGAGACCACAAATTAACATGGCAGAGCAAACAAATGTCCATTGCAAACATATATTTTGTTGCAAACATATCAGGGTGCAAAGACTACGGTAATAATATTTTTTTTATCGTTGATTAATATAATTGTGAAGGCAAATAAATTATGGACAAAAAAATATTTTGTTGCGAACATATTAGTTGTTGCAAACAATTATTTGTGGCAAATGAAATTATATCACATATACTTTATCATTGGGAAACTTAATTCTTTTATGAATAATTTCTCACTGAAACATATTAGTGCTCTGAAATATTTGTTTGTGAATAAAATATTTCCACAAGTAGGAAAATTATCTGATTTGAATAATATTTCTTGAAATAGGGATAAAAATTCTCCTATCGCAAATATTTTAACAATAGATAATATATATTTCTCTTCCGATAATATTTCCCTTTCTCTCGCACCATATGAGTGTTCAGGAATTTTGATCCAAGGTCTAACTTGGGCCCGATGGCCCATTTTTATGAAATGCCATGGAATTTCACACATTTTACTTGAAATGCATCTCTTCCACAAGTTTCATTGATTTTCTTAAGTTATATGTATACTCCTGTGGGTGGTGGTCTTCAGGGGTGTTTTTTTGCAAACCTCTGGCTCAAGGCCCAATGTGGGCCTAGGGCCATCATGTTTAATCATCAAAATGCTTCTAACAATTTTGATGTTTGATGTTTCGGGTCATAATGACCGTCTAAATGCCGTACTTTAAAGGTTTCAGGATTTTTGGACTTGAGACCCAGTGTGGGCCTTCGCAAATCCCATCATATTTTGGTGCAGAGTGCCGTTGTTCAATCAGAAATGATGGAATAGCCATACTACAGCTTTCAAAATTTTTGGTCCGAGGGATTCACTTGGGCCCTACACGCTATCTACTCTATGCCAGTGTGTCAACAATTCCTTTTTTGGCCCCCAATTAGTCATACTTTGGTGCGGATTGTCGACCAAATTTGGACACATGTTTTGATTGACCCATTGGACCCATGTTGACTTCGTGAATGTTAGGTAAACCATTAAGGGCAATATAAGTCATATGTGTATAAGTCCAAATGTATCTCTCCTCTACATTGATTTCTTGAAACTGGTCATAATGTTCTATGTTTCTCTTTTCAGCTGGTTTGCAGGTTTTGGATGCAACATCATATAGTGTCATTAGAATGAACAGTAACATCTGATGAAAAGAACAATACCGCTTCCTTTGATGGATGTTGGATCAAACTGGACCCAATGTTCATCGACCTTTGGGGTCACTGGTCATTAAAGGGACACAATGGGCTAATGTGTGAAATTGCCTTTTTTCCTCCTCTGATTGTCATCTTTGATGGACGTTGACCAAACTGATTCACAATGTTTTATTGACTGCTATTTTCCCACGTTGGCATATGAAGATCAATTTCAAAAGTTGTACCGGGGCACAATAGGCCATTGTTTGAAACTGCCTTGCTGGGTCTCATTGATCTGCACATTTAAAACACACATTCGTCTTGGTACCTTTACGGTTTTTGAGCTACAGCCCATTGGTTCTCTAGTTTAGGAATGGAATCCACCTTCATCTGATATTCGCCTACAACTGTAATAGTCCTCGTTGAAGTTTTGTCTTGCTCTATATTTGGACTCTAGTTCCTCAGTAGCCCTATAAAAGATGTTTTAAATGGAATGTCATGAATGAGCCATTTTCATAGCTGAAATTCTTTATAAAAATATATTTAAAATTTATGTGTCGTCTAAAATAGTTACATTGAGGTGAAAGACACAATAAGGCCAAATCACATTCACTGAACTTTACAATTGTTTTCATAGGTCAGATTGTCTAGCCAATAGCTGACGATAACCCCATTCATCAGCTGAACATTACTATGTCATATAATGCTATGGTGCCTCAATGTGGTCATAGGTTGCTGCCTGGGTGCAGATAACAAAATCTTGACATTGTATATACAGGTATTATACTTCTCGAAGGATTTCCGGGCTTTTGAAACACCTGTACAGATTGCCCCTCCCACCAAAAGCATACACACAGGAGCGATGGCAGAAAACCACACATACTTGGCCCATACTGTGTGAAATCACATTTTTCAACAAAATTCATCTACCTTGAAATAGTGGTATATATTATATTCCTTGGTATTATTCTTTCGTCCATCAGGTAATGGAACCTCGGGCATAGACAGGCCGGATCAAAGTATTTGATTTGAGGGACCATAAGACCCTTACAGTTCATACAGAGTGGACCATGGCGCTAATGACTGAACTTTGCCACGAGAGGGGCTGCTAGCCGCAGCTAGAAACAAACGTTGTTGAGCGTGAGTCAAGTGTTATGTTGTTGCGTCACCCTTCCACCAGAGAGGCCGGAGTTCGAATCCTGGTCAATGTTATAAACAAGAATTGAAAATTGTACCTGTTGGCCTCCTCACTGGTCGTCAATGGTTGGCAATTTGCAAGTTGACATCTGCGTGTATTACCCCCCACCCCCTAATTGAGATACCGCCAAAGAGGCTTGCCTTAACGGGTACCTGGTGAAGGATCCACAGCTGTGAGAAGGTGCATATCCAGGTCTGCATCCTTGCTGGGCTTTCAATAGGTTCGATCCTATGCTTGACCAAGTATTACCCTAAAAAAAATTAGTTTCAAAGTCACACCAGTGTAGTATGTCCAC
Organism: Sclerodactyla briareus; assembly: GCA_026419785.1. Classification (NCBI taxonomy): domain Eukaryota; kingdom Metazoa; phylum Echinodermata; class Holothuroidea; order Dendrochirotida; family Sclerodactylidae; genus Sclerodactyla; species Sclerodactyla briareus. The sequence continues at coordinate 3,795 of JAODTK010005681.1, forward strand.
AGTACTAGAAGTGTCTGCTATATCATAGGAATCTGACAATCTTAATGGTGGGGCACAAATCTGACCTCAAGAGACCCTGGTGACCTCAAGGTGCCCTATTTTCATTGGAGTACACATTGCAGTCCACAACGGCAAGTTTAATAACGTCATGAATATTTTTACCAAAGGGGTTTTGGGAGGTCAATTGCTTCTCCTGTAGATTATCATAATATGTGAGGATTTTCGTCACGGACTAATGGTCTTATGGGGTCAAAGTCATCTAGGTGTATTTGAGGTCAGTCCTGAATTCTGCAGAATTCCGTTCAACTCCATAGTGTCGTTCCAGATAATGAACTTTTGTTGTAGTTAAAGCCATGCCGGACTCTTTATACTTCGATGAGTACACTAACAATAAGGTTGGGTCTGTTCGAATTCTGGATTTTTGCCAATATAAATTCGATCCTACCGGGATCTTCTTCAGCTTGCTTCTGAAGAGGATTGAGTCACCAAAAAGTAATTGGCAAGAAATGATGAATTGTGTGTTTCAAAGCTATAGTAGCATTGGTGCTCTAGTTTTTCTGGAAAGTCTTGGGACTACTGTATGGTCCAGTGATTATATCATTCCCTTGCAGCTGGGAGACTATGGTTGTTTATGGTGTGGTGCACTAATGAGCATCAGGGAAGGAAAAAAACAACAAACCAGGTGCCACACCAATGGAAAGGAGGCTGTTGCGCTGCTAAGTTTAAACAGGACTGAAAGGTGAGCCTGGATGACTGGCATGGTTAATTTTCCAGGTATTCAAGGACTGTTGCACCCGGCCCAGGACAGCCCTACAGGGTCCAACGGCTGGGGCACCCCATCTCTGACCTGGATTTCGGTCCCTACGAGGATGTCCTCGGGGTTGCCCACTCTAATGGATACTCCAGCTTGATCATACAAGGTGAGAGGGAACAAGAAGGGTCTATAATGAATGCAGTGACTTCAAACATTTCTGTCAATTTTGCACTCCTTTCGGCAAATGGCCTCTTTCTCTATAAGAAGAAAGCTCGACGTGTAGTATCGCACTGTCAATGTACCATGGCTCCCATACCTGGGGATAGCTGGGTAGTTCCAGTTTGGCCAGTGAAGTGGGTGGAAGAGACAGGTTTCTTAAGGCCAAGATTTTGGCCCCGGGGAGGTGGGGAGTTGCATTTAAAAAAATTAGCAGGGATGTCAGCTAGCGAGTCGCCAGGCTATGCTGGGTGTATGCCAATTATCCGGGCATGAGTGATGCTTGGGATGATAATTTTGAAAATACCATCCTCAGTAGGGTAGGGGGGTGGGCGGCATTGTATCGGGGACCCATGTTACAATTGACGGAGTGCATAAGTAAAAAACGGTATAAGATGGTAGTGTATGGAGTGGTGATTCGGTGTAGAGTGGGTAGAACGTTTGTAGAAAAGTGGGGAAAAAATGGAAAAATACCCAAGGTATGACAAGAAAAATCTGACTTCTCAATATTTCTCCAGCACACCACAATACACACATAACACTACATAAACTGATGAAAAAAGTTCAATCAGAGGAGAATATTGATCATTGAAAAGATACATTCAGTCGGGGAGTATTAGATTGTGAAATATGATGTTTATATTTCTGTGTCCGATTGATGGAATATAAATTGGTATGATGTGATGCCAGTTATTTCTGTTGTGCTAGTATATCAGATTCATGCCCTCACGGGAACAAATGATCAGGAGGGGAATGGCTGAAGGGGGGTGGGGGTGCCTAACCTGGTCCCACATTTTGCCAACTTTAATTGAGGTAATACATTCTGTATGTATGATATCCGCCTCTATCTGCAGGTACTGGTGAACCCAAACTTTAGCATTAAAATATGCATGAACAGGCCACAGGGAAGTAGGGGGGAGGGGGGAGGTATATGCCCATGTCTGATTTCAGGAATACACCTTGTATGATGTGGTTTCTGTTCCATTATTTTCAAGGTGCCGGTGAGCACAACTTTGAGGCCCTGAGGTTGACCCATACATGAACCAAAACCCAGAGGAAGGAGTATGAAGTGAAGGCCCTCTGGAGGAAAAGGCAGTATATTGGCAGTGTTACTGTATTGATTCATTAGGATCTCTCATCGTGGCTCAAAGGCCCAACCAAATACAAAGAAATTACAATTTATGAAGAAAACATTCACGTGTGCTTACATTAATACAAGGAAAAGGGAAAAAAGTCCAAACTAACAGTAAAACTAAATGTTAGTAGTTAAAAAGGTGTGGGATGGTGGTATTCCCGCAACCTATCCATCCTATATCGGCTATACTAGCACTCTGTGGATCAACTGAACAGCATTCCTGGTATACCAACTCGGAGGAGAATATTTGTAATCCTCCCAACGATGAGATCATAACCTTTAGAGTTGGGATGCCATTCTTGGAGGGAGGTTATTATTACAAATTGAGCAAATGAAGGACCAACTTTCACTGCAAATTAAATTTGATTAATCATTGTTTTCAGTCCTTGAGAAAAGTCAGAGGAATCTTTGCATCATGACAGTGTGTGTGAGTGTTTTATGTTATGACTGTATGTATGAAGACTGGTATGTTAATAAGATAAATCAACCATACCTGGATGAGTGAAGCCTTAATTCCAGTTTGTGGTTTAACCCTAATGAAGCACATGATTCCCTGTTTTGGGGGTCAGGTCACCAGGTCAAGCAAAGTCAAAATCTAAGAATCTTCTGAAGAATCTTCTTAACACGATGAGTCCCAAATGCTTGGTCCGTTCAAATCAAAACTTATAAGGCGCTTTTTTAGGAAGTGTTGAACGTATGTTTTTTGCTGTAGTCCAGGGGGTCAACTTTTGGAGGTAATGTGAAAAGTGCGAAAAAATTTGAGATCTGGCCACTTTAGCTTATGAACAATAACCCATCCCACATGCCATGGTGTCAAGCTCTCACATAGTAGTTATGTGGGTTAGCCATAATAAGTACATTATCCTTAGTGTTTTCAAGTCACTTCGAATCACGAGTCCTCTTGGCTTTCTGGCTATTTCAGAATCTGGATTGGCCATATTTTCGGTTCATTGATTTATTAATAAACACTTATGGATGGCTGTCTGCCCTGATATGTCTTCTCTGCTGCTGCTTAATACTTCTATTGAAGCATATTGGATATTGCAAACTTCACACAATTGGCACGCTACCTGACAAGGGTCAATCAGTGCCTGTTTCTGTTGAAATTCTACCTGTGATTGTTTTATCATGGTTATGAATAGGCTCATTTACAACTGCATTGGCGTTCTAGTTTTAGGCTTTACAAGACCTGCAATGGCCCATTACTAAGTATAGATGTATGGATATCCGTGAATAAACAATGGTGAGCTCTATAGTCATACCGGAGAACATGTAACTATTGAATTTTTCATTGAATGGACTTGGCAAAATGAAATATGAACTCAATTAATTTTGATGAGGAATCCAATCAAACCTAATGATCAAAACCATCTCAACAACATTACGCTTTGCAAAGTTATAGATCAACAACAAAAATTGATTGTTTGATCTGCTGTTATTTGCATAATAATTGCACACAACATTACTTTTTCCTTGTAGTTATTTCGTGCAGTCACTCCCCCAGCAGAAAACCTGTTGAGCTTTGATCGATTCCAGGTTTTCCGAACTTGAAAACAAAACATAGGGTAGAGTAGGGATTCTCATGTTTGTCTAGCACATACATCATAAAACATTATCCAAGAGGAGGCTTGTGGTCTTTGCAACTATGTATGAGACCCCCAAACCTACTCGCAATCATTGAAGTCAATAACTTCTCAATTGGAATTCGTATGGAGACAATGCTCTGACCAATAGATCCACGTTTGTCTTTCTCTGTATTAGGAAAATGTATTCAACCATCCTGGCCATCTAAAATCTGCCGGGTGATGAAATCCTCCATAAACGAACTATCAAACCAACATTGTGGCATGCTTCAACTGACAGCACTGTTTAACACATACACCTTAAATTATTTGTTGTCCGTATATCAGTTAAAATGGCCCATAAAACCCTGATTCAACCTTCATTCCGATTTTGTACTATGCTTCCATTGGTTATACATCACTAATTAGCCAAATACACAGGTGCACTTTTATGGGGCTCTGAAAAAAGTTGACCTTTTTTAGGTCACAGGTTTTTTTCTTTCAGAAAGAATAGGGTAATCATCAGTCAATTATATGCGATTGCATGCTATAACCTGTAATATTGATGATTAGTAATGGTGACAGTAAATCTTCGTGTGTTTCTCTTCTCGGTAGATTCAGCAGAACTATCAGCCGCCTAGATCCTAACAGATTGGAGAGGTTGACTATGTAACCTTCCAGCCTAAATGGAGGACAGAGAAGCACTCTTGTGCGTTAGACATGATCGTTTTGAGGGACGCTTTTCCCAGTTAAATGGGCCACAAAATGTGCCACATAACTGAGATGGGAGGGTGGTCGACACTGTTCCGTAAAACAAGTTAAAAATTTTGCATGAGAGATTGTACTACTCCTTTTAAAATTGGTCTTAAAATTGGTCATAAAACCATAATTTGACTACACATGTAGAATCCCTGAATAATAAATTCCATGTGGCCTATATTGTCTGTGAGGTTATCCATATACTACTGAAGGGACCATTACGGTACCTTACCCGTTTTCAACATCATGTAACACTCATGTTAGACACCTACTGCATCAATCTTTCCAATGTGCCTAGTATAAGCCAGTTCCGAGTACACTTAATGAGTGAAATGATAGTGTGTCAAAGGTCATAGGGGATGACTCAGTTCGACGTTGAACGTACAGTGGTGCGAACGATCTTCGAAACTCCCCTGCCGAAATCACGAATCACTGCCATCACAAAACTTCACAGATTTCCCCCCATACTTCAATAATAACATCCGAAGACATAGGATTAATAGGTTGCGTTTTTCAAATAGTGGTGACATTAACTTTTATTGCGATTGGTGGAAATCTGACTGGATCTCGTCTATTCCCTGACTGTTCTGTGGTGAGTCCTGCACACTTAGAACTATGAACTGGCCTATTGTTGTCTGGTAAGGTGTCCATAAAACCTACTGAAGGGACTGTTACGGTACCTTCCCCTGATGCACCACTGTAACACACATGTCAAACATCTAATGATCAATATGCCATTTGGCCTGTATTGTTCAGTAGTTTTTGTCCCATATAACTACAAAAGGGACATTTACTGTACCTCACTCTGATTGCACTATGTGACACACATCATCCTAACCTAACCTACCAATGGGTAACAAATCTCTTAAACAATGAAAACACCCAACCAGGGAAATCTTTCTGGTTTTAGCTGAAAATTGAAGTAGTATCTGAATATGTATTTTTCTGGTGGGTGAGTAGTTTAGTTTCATTTAATTCCTCATTTGTTCTTTCTGTGGATTGGGAAGTTGTCCAGGAATCACTGATATTTATTTCTTCTGCTAGCATTCTCATATTTATGTGTCAAAATATTGAGAATACTATGATAATTTATTTAAATCTATCCCCAACTACCTCACGCAGGGACCATGTATAAGCAGGTCTCAAACCTCGTTACAAGATGAAGGGCAAGAGCAAGGGTTCCCCAGGAGAAGGAGAAGCATATGATGTTTGAAATCCGACAAGAGGGTGAGTGCCACCTGTTATCAGGGAGAAGATGTGCTCGTTAGGCCGAGAATGGTGCTATGTCTTGTTTTTTGTGTAGACCCCGTATGGGCCGCAGGCCTGGAATCCATAGACAAGTAAAATACGCAGCATTCTTGATTGCATTAATTGTAATTTAATGGTAGTGCTACAAGCACCGAACACGGGCATGTTGCAACCTATTCGTTAGCTGGTAAGCGACACCTGACCATCTCTGGATTAAGTGCAGTGGTGGTGCTTGAGTTTTCGTGTTTTCTCTCCCTTTCCTTCCTATTGTGGAAATACTACTCGCTGTCTAACAGCGTAAAGTGTTGTAGTTTGGTGTGAGATCGGCGAGTCAGTTTAGTTTAGTGAAAACTGGTCAGGAAGGACAAATCCTCATGAGAGACCGGTAGCCACAACATCCCACAAGAAGAAGAAAGCCCAGATGCCTGAAGAAGTTTGTCCACAAATTCTTGAAAAATACATTAAGACTTAAACACATCTCACTCCTCAGACAGACCAATATCTTCAGGAAAGCTTTCCACTCATAATAACCACTGCGAGAAGAAATATTCCTGACTGTCCAATCCACAAGCGTTTACGACCAACGACGCTTGAGGAAATGACCCCCCTTTCGTGGTAATTGGAACTTAAAAAAAAAATAGTGAAAGGAATGGCACATTGTAATCCCTCACTCTTATGTCCACACATGTCACCAGCACTTGAATGTGTTAGATTGGGACTGTTGTAATCATGAAACCATATTTCATATGAATTCCTCCCAAAATTTTCAGATTTGTCAAGAAGTTTGACATTTGCACTAGTCTCTGCTCTGGTGGTGCCTTAGACTGGAATTTGTTCCTTCAGTTTGTCTTCGTCGCTTTCCACTCCTGTTCGTTGGATAGCACTTTGAATACAGTTGTCTTTCACCATCCTCACAGTGAGACCATTCTGGGCGCGTCAAAAAGAGAAAAAGCAGGAAAGAAGGAGAAGAAATGTGAACAGAAAGAAGAAGGATACACAACGCAGTTGGACAGGTTCAAAACTCAGAAAAAACTTGATGGATGGAAGAACCCTTTCTGTATTAGATGAGGACACTCCTGCTACCCACAGGCTGCATTCCAGGAAATGGTGAGAGAGAGTTATGGAAGGTTGAGGCGGACACTGTCAGCAAATCCATTGTCAGAGAACTGCGAACTGGGGTGTCATTAACCAAATGTCATTCAATCCCCATGCATGGTTCAAGCTCTCACATCGTAGTATGTGGGTTGCCATAATAAGTACATGATCCTTATTGTTTCCCGGCACTTCGAATCACTGAGCCTCTTGGCTTCTGGCTATTGTTTTCAGAGGAGCTTCTGGATTTGGCCATATTTCGGTCAGTGATTTAATAATAAACAAATATGGATGCTGTCGGCCCTGAGATGTCGTCTATGATGCTGCTTGATACTTTATATTATGAAGCATAGTGGATATTGCCAAAACTTCACACAATTGTCAGAACCCTGACAAGGGTCAATCAGGGCCTGTTTCTGTGGAAATCTACCTGTGATTGTTTTATCATGGTTATGAATGGCCTCATTTACAACTGCATTGGGTTCTAGTTTAGGCTTTCAAACCTGGCAATGGCCCATTACTTAGGTATAATGTAGGGATACATGAATAAACCAAGTGGTGAGTCGTAGCAACAGGAGAGAAACATGTAAAAACTATTGATTGTTTCATTGAAGGATTGCAAAATGAAATAGGACTCATTATTTTATGAGGAACAAAATTCAAACCTATTGATCCAAACCCCAGCTTCATACAACATTTACGGGAAAAAGTTATAGATCACAAAATTGATTTGTGATATCCATGTATATTGCATAATATTGCAAAACAGTAAATTTTGCCTTGGAGAATGTCTGCCGTCATCCCCGCAGAAGAAAAACATGTTGAGCATTTGAGCTATGTCAGGTTTTCCGAACTTGAAAAAACAATAGGATAGAGTAGGGATTCTCAATGTGTCTAGCACATCATCATAAAACATTATCCAGAGGATGCCTTGTGGTATGTGCAATATGTATGAGATCCCCAAAAAACTAGCACATTGAAGTACAATAACTTCTCAATGGATTGTCGTATGGAGGACAAGGCTCGGAACCAATGATCCAGTGTCTTCTCTGATTAGGAGAAAGATCAACCATCCTGCCATATCTAAAATCTGCCGGGTGATGAAATCCTCCATAAACGAAATATCAAACCAACATTGTGGCATGCTTCAACTGACAGCACTGTTTAACACATACACCTTAAATTATTTGTTGTCCGTATATCAGTTAAAATGGCCCATAAAACTCTGATTCAGACCTTCATTCCGATTTTGTACTATGCTTCCATTGGTTATACATCACTAATTAGCCAAATACACAGGTGCACTTTTATTGGGGCTCTGAAAAAAGTTGACCTTTTTTAGGGCACAGGTTTCTTTCAGAAAGAATAGGGTAATCATCAGTCAATTATATGCGATGCATGCTATAACATGTATGTGATTGATTTAGTAATGGTGACAGTAAATCTTCGTGTGTTTCTCTTCTCGGTAGATTCAGCAGAACTATCAGCCGCCTAGATCCTAACAAGATTGGAGAGGTTGACTATGTAACCTTCCAGCCTAAATGGAGGACAGAGAAGCACTCTTTGTGAGTTAGACAATGATCGTTTTGAGGGACGCTTTTCCCAGTTAATAGTGCCACATAACTGAGATGGGAGGGTGGTCGACACTGTTCCGTAAAACAAGTTAAAAATTTTGCATGAGAGATTGTACTACTCCTTTTAAAAAAATTGGTTTAAAATTGGTCATAAAACCATAATTACGACACATGTCAGACCCTTGAATAATAAATTGCCATGTGGCCTATATTGTCTGGTGAGGTTATCCATATACTACTGAAGGGACCATTACTGTACCTTAACCTGTTTTCATCATGTAACACTCATGTTAGACACCTACTGCATCAATCTTTCCAATGTGCCTAGTATAAGCCAGTTCCGAGTACACTTAATGAGTGAAATGATAGTGTGTCAAAGGTCATAGGGGATGACTCAGTTCGACGTTGAACGTACAGTGGTGCGAACGATCTTCGAAACTCCCCTGCCGAAATCACGAATCACTGCCATCACAAAACTTCACAGATTTCCCCCCATACTTCAATAATAACATCCGAAGACATAGGATTAATAGGTTGCGTTTTTCAAATAGTGGTGACATTAACTTTTATTGCGATTGGTGGAAATCTGACTGGATCTCGTCTATTCCCTGACTGTTCTGTGGTGAGTCCTGCACACTTAGAACTATGAACTGGCCTATTGTTGTCTGGTAAGGTGTCCATAAAACCTACTGAAGGGACTGTTACGGTACCTTACCCTGATGCACCATGTAACACACATGTCAAACATCTAATGATCAATATGCCATTTGGCCTGTATTGTTCAGTAGTTTTTGTCCCATATAACTACAAAAGGGACATTTACTGTACCTCACTCTGATTGCACTATGTGACACACATCATCCTAACCTAACCTACCAATGGGTACAAATCATCTTAAACAATGCAAACACCCAACCAGGGCAATCTTTCTGTGTTTAGCTGCAAAGAATTGAAGTAGTATCTGAATAATGTATTTGCTGTGGGTGAGTAGTTTCGTTTCAATTTAATTACCTCATTGTCTTTCTGTGATTGGGAGGTGTCCAGGAATCACTGATATTTATTTCTTCTGCTAGCATTCTCATATTTATGTGTCAAATATTGATAATTACTATGATAATTTATTTAAATCTATCCCCAACTACCTCACGCAGGGACCATGTATAAGCAGGTCTCAAACCTCGTTACAAGATGAAGGGCAAGAGCAAGGGTTCCCCAGGAGAAGGAGAAGCATATGATGTTTGAATCCGACAAGAGGGTGAGTGCCACCTGTTATCAGGGAGAAGATGTGCTCGTTAGGCCGAGAATGGTGCTATGTCTTGTTTTTTGTGTAGACCAGATATATGGGCAGCAGGCCTGGATCCATAGGACAAAGTAAATACCAGCAATTCTTGATTGCATTATTGTAATTTATGGGAGTGCTACAAGCACCGAACACGGGCATGTTGCACCTATTAGTTAGCTGGTAAGCGACACCTGACCATCTCTGGATTAAGTGCAGTGGTGCTTGAGTTTTCGTGTTTTCTCTCCCTTTCCTTCCTATTGTGGAAATACTACTCGCTGTCTAACAGCGTAAAGTGTTGTAGTTTGGTGTGAGATCGGCGAGTAGTTTAATTTAGTGAAAAAATGGTCAGGAAGGACAAAATCCTCATGAGAGACCGGTAGCCACAACATCCCACAAGAAGAAGAAAGCCCAGATGCCTGAAGAAGTTTGTCCACAATTCTTGAAAAATACATCAAGACTTAAACACATTCGCACTCTCAGACAGACCAATATCTTCAGGAAAGCTTTCCACTCATAATAACCACTGCGAGAAGAAATATTCCTGACTGTCCAATCCACAAGCGTTTACGACCAACGACGCTTGAGGAAATGACCCCCCTTTCGTGGTAATTGGAACTTAAAAAAAAAATAGTGAAAGGAATGGCACATTGTAATCCCTCACTCTTATGTCCACACATGTCACCAGCACTTGAATGTGTTAGAAATGGGACTGTTGTAATCAATGAAACTATTTTCATAGAACCCAAAGATTTTCAGATTGACAGAATTTTTGACATTTCCACTAGTCTGTCCTTAGACTGGACTTTGTTCCTTTCAGTGTTGTCCTTCGTCTCTTTCCACTCCTGTGTCGTTGTATAGCATCTTGAATAAGTTGTCTTTCACCATCTTCACAGGAGGAGACCATTCTGGCGCGTCCAAAAAGAGGAAAAAGCAGGAAGAAGGAGAAGAAAGTGAACAAACGAAGAGGATACACAACGGCATTGGACAGGTTCACCCCTAGAAACTTGATGATGGAAGGAAAACTTTCTGTATGGGAATGAGACCCTCCTGCTAAGCCACAGGCTCATTCCAGAGAATGTGAGAGAGAGGTTTATTGAAGGTTAGGTTTTGACAACTGTCAGCAATCCATTGTCAGAGAACTGGCGTAACTGGGGGTGTCATTAACCAAATGTTCATTCAGAGCCCCATGTCTTCCTAATGTACCTCTGCTGACTGCCCAGTTCAGTGATAGGCAGCTGGACGTAAGTGCTTCACATCCTCACTCATGAGGGAGGGACTATGAACTTTCTGCTTCCAAACACAGACTGTATTCGGTGATATGCACCAGGACTAATGCACGGCTCAAGTCCTAACTCTTCTCCGGTATCTCTGCTGATACGAACGAATCCATTTCGATCATACCCATCCTCACACTCAATGGCACTATTAATCAGACTGATTTGAATTTTTGATTGTTGATGCTACGGGTTTCAGGAAGCCATTTTGACTCTCGTGGACCCTCCCCCCTTATTTGTCGTCTGGTGTGAGTTTTTCCATGTGCAGCGAAGACAATACAGTGACTGCTTACTGATGCTTACAGTCCGTTGCCCACTTGACAATTTACATGCTTCACGAGCGTTGCAAGACTTTGCCATCAATAGACCGTGAGCATTTGTTGCATTCTGTCTGTGCCTGATCTCAGTAATCTGAGGTAGCTAAAAACCTCACTGCCTCTGGTAAAGCACAGGCCTTGCACATGGCCCAACCTTCAGAAGAAATGTTGTAATGTCCCAAGTCAGTTCATCCCATAGCTTTCAAATGGAACTACAGTACTGCCATTCTATGTGGAGCTCTACATTAGTGATCGAGGAGAAAAATAATCACCAAGAGGGCGCTTTTTAGGCACTCTTAAAAGGATGGAATCACGGAGGTGAAACTATAGCTACAACTGGTCAGAAACTCAACATTCTACTGCTATGGGTATCTTCATTATCATACATTATACTTCATTTGTGTTCGGCTAGTATTCCATAGTGCAGATGAGATATGGGTGGGGGGGAGAATACTTTGTTTTAGGAAAGAAACTATGGAATGAGTGGACAGACCATAAAATTCTAGCAGCTCTTGTCTAATAGTTGTTAAATTGCTTTCTGAAAAAGATGCCTTTAGGGGAGATATGGGATGGATCCTCAGGGTATTTGTGCCTATTTTGCTGGTCGTTCCCTTTAACCCTTGATGAATATCTACATGGCAGCCTATATGTGCAGTCCAATTAATTTTACATTTTTTTGCTGGCATGTACCCGACATAGTGGATGTCTTGTCGCATCTGGCACCCATTGAATCCTAGCCTAATACTTCTATCATGGTAGTACTCTTCCAGAATTCCCTTGTAGGATGACAGGGGCTGTACACGGTGAGCATTGATTTACTCTAGAGAAGGATTTGAAAATTAGGGGGAAGGGTGAGGTACCTTCAGCCTGCACATGCACAGTGCCTAATAGTTCATATGTGCTAGTCTGGCTGGATGGGGGACAGATTTGTTAGCTACATGCTGTTGTCCTGGCCTCACTTGGTGGATGGCTCAGAAAATAAAATTGTACAAACAACTATACATTTCTACTTGCATTATTTTGTTCATATTTGTGTTTAGTTTGGTTGGTGAGCTCGTAAACGCGATGAGTGCTGACATGGGCATCGATGACATTGTACCAGTGGCTGGGTACAGAGGGGGTGCAACGTGCATGCTCCCCTAGGATCAAGGTAATATAGTTTAACAGTTCCAGTTATACCCTAACAGCGAGCCAACCTTTCATACGCATCCTCCACACCTGCCTCTATTATAACTAGATTCCCCACTCAAAAATATGGTTGGTTTGGTGGGAGGGGGGGCACCCAGTAGTAAAGGGTTTCAAAGGGCTAATCAGGGACTCCAAAACACCAAACAGAGGGAGTGTGTGCACCCCCATGTAAGCAATTTTTTTTGAAGCAGCAGGGCATGCTCCCTCTGCTGCAAATGGGTATATCCATTGTTATAAGCAGTGCCACCAGACTCCCCAAGAATTGAGGATTGTATTAAATTCACCAAGAGCTTTCAAAATGCATTGAAGACCAGAAAGCCAAAAGGCTTAGTGATTCCCTGTCAACCATATAGCCAGACACAAGACAAATGGGAGATTGAACAGTCTTATGGGAATAATAACGTCTGACAAATTTCCCATTTTCCCCAACCAAACCATAGGTGTCCTATACTCTGATAAGGAAGTACACACTAAATTTCAAGGTTTCAGACTCGACATCTGGTGACCTCAAATGAACTCTGACAGACCCCAAAACAATAGGGTAATGTACTCATCAGGGGAACTCATATACCAAGAATTAGCTGCAATTCCATCTGGGTGGGCGAGTTATCGTGTTACAAGTCAAAAATTGGGTACAAAAAGATTCACTCTTCTTCACAAAATTTTCATATTTCTTGACCAAACATCACCTCCGACCTGGACCAAAAAACAATAGGAGTTTCTGTACTCTCCATAAGAAAGCTATCACACAAAGTTCCAACTCTGATCAGACCACACTTCTGGACTTAGTGGGTTTACCAAGGTTTTCCAGATTGGACCTCTGGAACTCGACCTGACCACATGAAGTTATGAACTTCATCCATCAGGTGGGGGGCATTAGCGTGTTTACAGCAAAACTGGCTAAATATTGACTTTCTCATATTTTATATTTTTGACTGAAATTCCACCCCCGACCAAGACCAAAACAATAGGGTTCCTGTACGCCCCAGGAGGAAGCTACACACCAAATTTCAACCTGATTGGACCGAATATTCTGGACTTATCGTGTTTACAAGGTTTTCAGACTTTGACCTCTGTTGACCTCAGAGACCTTACCCAAACAATAGGTTCATGTACTCATTCATGGGAAAAATACAAGTATGAGCTTCAGCCATCCATGGGGGTGAGTTATCGTGTGTTCAGCCAAAATTGGCCAAAAATATTGGACTTTTCTCACATTTTCTATTTTGGAATAATTTCACCTCTGACCAAAACCAAAAAACAATTAGGGTTCTGTACTCCCCATAAGGAAAGCTATTACACCAAATTTCAACTGATCTACCTAACCATTCTGAAAAATTAGCGTGTTTACAAGGTTTTCGACTTTGAACCTAGGGACCTCAGATGACCTCTGACGGAACAAAACAATAGGGATCATGTACTCATAATGGGAAACACGAATACCAAGTATAAGCTTCATCATCATCCATGTGGGGTTTGAGTTATCGTGTTTACCACCAACATTGGCCCAAACTATTGACTTTTCCACATTCCTATTTTGTGACTGAAATTCACACACTCAAAAGAAACACCCCTACCAAACCAAAAACATAGGGTTCCTGTACTCCCCTAAGAAACTATACACCCAAATTTCAACTTGATCTGACTACCATTCTGGAACTTATTGTGTTACAAGGTTTTCAGACTTTGACCTCTAGTGACCTCAGATGACCTCTGACCTGAACCCAAAAACAATAGGAATAATTTTCTCATCATGGGGAAACACACAGACCAATTAGAACCTGATTACTTGGACCTGATCACGTTTCGTGCTTACAAGCTGGGCGTCACCACACACACAACTGCACACCACACACACACGACGTTGACTGCATAGTTCCTCTGTCTTCGTCAAGGAATCAAAAAAGTTAAGCCCCAGCAAATCTGTTAAGAATCTTTCTCATTAACTATGGTAGACCCTCCTCTCCATGGCAGGTGGGGGATAATCTCCACATCCCACTATAATTGCTCCATAACCCAGAGGTGAAGATCTATGGAAAATCAAATTTAGTAAACCAACCTCATATAAACCAAACACTCAACTTGAATTATGCGGCTGTTTATTGCAGAAATTTTATTTTGTAGAAAAATCATAGAATTACCAAAATCGACAGAACTAAAAGCTGGGCTTCATAAATTATAGATATCATGGAAGCAAAATAGTTAAGATCAACTCACGTACAATGGTCACGAAAAAACAACTTCACATATTTTTTGTCCATCAACGTATCAAAAGATACAAGTGGTCGTTCAATTTGCCGAAAACGATCTTTCATTCAGTAAAAATGGGATATTTTACCTGTACATTATCATACATTACTACTCATTTGGGTTCACAGGCTAGTATCCTAGGTGCAGATGTGATATGGGGGGGAGAATACTTTTTTAGAAAGAAACTATGAATGAGTGGACAGACATAAAATTCTATCAGCTCTTGTCCTAATAGCTGTTAAATGGCTTATGAGAAAAGAATGCCTTTAGGTTAGTAGGGATCGTCCTCATGGTGATGTGCCTATTTTTTGTGTTTTTTTTTGGTTTGGGTGTCGTTCCCTTAATCTAGATGATACTACTATGGAGCCTAATCTGTGTCAGGCCATTAATTTTACATTTTTTTGCTGGCATGCACCCGACATAGTGGATGTCTTGTCGCATCTGCACCCATTTATCCTAGCCTCATACTTCTATCATGGTAGTTACTCTCCAGATTCCCTTGTTAAGGATGACATTGGGCTGTACAAGGTAGCATTGATTGTAAGAGAGGAGAGTTTTGAAAATTAAGGGGGAAGGTTGGGTTACCTTCAGCCTGCACAGGCGAAGTGCTATAGTTTCATATGCCTAGTCTTGCTGGATGGGGGACAGATTTGTTAGCTACATGCTGTTGTCCTGGCCTTCACTTGGTGGATGGCTGGCTAAAATAAATTTGAACAAACACTCTAAATTTTCTACTTGCATTATTTTGTCGTATTTGTTTTTAGTTTGTTGGTGAGCTGTACCGACGGGAGGCTGACATGGGCACATGACATTGTACCATGGCTGGGTCACAGGGGGTTGCAACGTGCATGCTCCCAGATAAGCGTAATATCTTTTCAAAACAGTTCCAGTTCATACCCTAACGGACCAACCTTTCTCATCACGCATCCTCCCCATCCTCCCTCCCTGCCTCATTTAAACTATCCTTTCCCCCACTCACAAATATGTTGGTTTGGGTGGGAGGGGTCACCATTAGCCGTGGTTTCAACAGTGCTATTCAGGGACCACTCCAAACCAACAGAGGTGAGTGTGTGCACCCCCCATGTAAGCAAGAAGCAGCAGGGCATGCTTTCTCTGCAACTTGGTATCTCCATTGTTATAAGCAGTGCCACCAGACTCCCCAGATGACGGGATTTTGTCTTATAATCACCAGAGCTTTCAAAATGCATTGAAGACCAGAAAAGCCAAAGGCTTAGTGATTCCTTTCCTCTTTCTGACAACCTATAGCCCGACACAGGACAAATGGAAGATTGCAAGCACCATCTCATTATGTGAACCATAACTTCTGACAAATTCCCCAACCCCCTCGGGCTCCTATACTCTTGATAAGAAAGCACACACTAAATTTCAAAGGTTTCAGACTCTGACTTCTGGTGCCCCTCAATGCAACTCCTGAACCTGGCCCAAAAACATAGGGTTAATGTCCTCAATCATGGAACTCATACACAAGCAGACTTCATCCATCTGGGTTAGTCAGTTATTGTTTTTTCCAAGTCAAATGGTCAAAATATTCACTTTTCACAAATTTCATATTCTTGACCAAAAATCACCTCCGACCTGGACCAAAAAAAAAAGGGTTTTCTGTCTCTCCATAAGACAGGCTACACACGCAATCTTCAACCTTGATCAGACAACATTCTGGGACTTATTGTGTTCACAAGTTTTCAGACTTTGACCTCTAACTGACCGCACAACATTAGGACACAGTAGGACAAAAACGTTCATCATTAGGGAACCCACATCCAAGTATAGCTTCATTCCAGCCGGTTGGGGTGGAGTTATCGTGGTTTCCAAGCCAACATTGGCCAAAATATTGACTTTTCACATTTTTTTTCTATTTTTGAACCACAATTCACCCCAACCTGAACCAAAACAATAGGGTTCTTTTACTCCCCATAAGGAAGCTATAACACAATTTCAATCTGATCACGGACCACCCTGCTGACTTACGTGTTTTACAAGGTTTTCAGGAACTTTGACCTCTCTGACCTCTGACCTGACCCAAAAACAATAGGATCTGTACTCTCAGGGGAACCACATACCAAGTATGAGCCTGATCTACTCCCACCTGATCAAGTTATCGTGTTACAACGCTGGGCGTCACACACACCACTCCACACACCACGACGTGACTGCATAGATTCCTTGACTTTGTCAAGGAATCAAATGTTAGCTCCAGTCAGAATCTGTAAGACTCTGTTTCTCATTCCTCTGGTAGACCCCTCCTCTCCATGGCAGTGTTGGATACTCCACATCCACTATACTGCTCCATAACCCAGAGGTGAAGATCTATGAGAAATCAAATTTAGGTAAAACACAACCTTCCATACAACCCAGGAACAACCCCACTTGATATGCGGCTGTTTATTGCCGACATTTTTATTTTGTAGGCCAAATCAATAAATTAAACTTACCAAAATCTACTATATAAAACAGGGCTTTTAAATTATATTCATGAAGCAAAATCGGTTAAGATCGCACTCAAGTACCATGGGTCACGAAAAAACAACATTTTTTGTTCCATCAACGTTATGAAAAGATACAAGTGGTCGTTTAATTTGCCGAAAACGATCTTCAAAGTCTTAAAAATGGGATTTTTTTTACCTGTCCGAGAGCCCTGGTGATATCACAAGGGATCTTTCTGCTACATTGTGCCATGAACTGTTCCTATCCAACATGCCGCGTCTAAAAAATTGTTGAACATAGCACGCAAAAAGCAGGCCCTTAGAATGAAGAGATTTTTGCGCGCAAGCGTCTAAAGTAGCTACTGAGAATCTGTACAGAACCACCGCACAACCGTCCGTTTCTCCTGCCTCCATGTTTTTGGACAATGACAAATGTGTTTGAATGTGAGAACGCGCTGCCTGCCCTTTATGCGGTGTTCTGCCAATGCATTATTTATACACTACTTTGGCCAACCAAACGCACGACCCACCATAACTCAAATTGATTTTTTCGGTGGATGCTTAATGTAACGTACAGGAATAGTGAATTTGGAAGAAAATCCTTTCATGACCATTTTGTACTTGAAAGCAGCTATACTATTCTATCCCTACAGCAACTCTTTGAAACGAAAGGTAAGTAATTTATTATTTCAGTTATGGTGAAAAGATAATCTCAACTATATATACCAACATTTAAACAGGCCACTACAGATATACAAACCTTGCATTTCCAAATATCCTTGGATGAAGAAGCTCATTTACAAGATAAAAGACCAATGTTACCCATGTCTCCATTTTATCAAGTTGGAATACAAAAAACCTTGCACTAATATGTTACAAAAATAACATATGGAGCATCATGATACTTGAAAATGCACCAAAACATTCTTGGCTGAAAGTGCATTACACATCACTTGAGGCAGCAATAATAATTTGACAGTCTTGCTTACAAATTTTCACATCAATTCCAAAACTTGCCATCCCTAAAAGGATGTTTGAAGTTTGCCGGAAGTTAATGTTTGACACAACACACTGGCAAACTTCAGTCCTTCGACCCTTCACTACAGAAGAGAAGCTGCTCGTCTGTTCTCACTACACGGAAGTAAGAGTATTTATTCTGCATGTAATGGCATTTGCATCCTTCAGCATGACAGTGACAAGTACTTTGAGACAATACAGGCGACAAATGCAGGAGTGCAGGTGTCGCATATTAATCACAGCATACATATATAGTGCATGTGCAAACAACATTATTTTTTTCAACCTAACAGTGACAAAAAATGTTAGTATCATAATAATAATATTTATAATAGCATTTCCCACTGCGGACCCTTTTTGAAGTGCTCCACTGTACATTGCTATCACAGTGTTCAGATTGAGAATGTCTTGGCCTACTGAAGATGCAGTGCAGATACAGATGCACCAACTGTTGTCTGAGAATCGTCCCCAGGCGAAAGCTGAAACTCTGGCATATGACGCGAACTTTGAAACGTGTGGGAGGCCACATGCACAGGTGGAGCATGAAGAGAGATAGGAATGAGTAGAAACAAGTACTACTCAAAAACAATCGAGGCATTTTTATTTCAGTATTGGGAGAGACTTTGTCAATGCCCCAACTTGAGACATCTCTATACGACACCGACCCACAGAATGCAACAGGTAGCATGTGAGGAATGTGAAGTATGACAGTGGTATGCAAGGAAAAGAAACTCCTCCTACTGTTTGACCCATGACTTCTATGAGACACTACCAATCAAATCGATTTTCACTTAAAGCAGCCCAGATATCATCAGCTAGAAGCATAGGCAGGATCTTTTATGTTTGACTTTTGATGATAGTTGACCTAAAACTACAAACCAGGAAATTCCCTTTAGCTCTGCTTCCCTGACCCACCAGGCATAGCTCGGGGAAGGATTAGCCGCTGCTGGCTATCTGCGGCTCCCGCGGTTACACTTATGACCTTGCATGCTGGGCTGCAGGTGATTTCCAGTGCTGCCTCAGTGGAAACTGGATGTCAACAAACCATAAAACTGTCAAAACTCTAGGTTCTATACTAGTGCCCATGTGGACAGCTGTTCATTCAGCTGTCAATTTATTTATGACTTGTTATGCAAGGAGGAGTGATGCTTTGAACTTGGAGGCAGGGCAGAAGGGAGGTAGGGCATCCTGTTTATGAGCTTCCCTGGAGACCGTTGTCGTCATTTTCCTAGCTTGAGATCTTGGGGCAGAGCTAAAGGGGTATGCCTTCATGTGGACAAACAGTGGCACTCAATGCAGCACTGACATTAATAGGAATCTATAGCTTTGTGTTTTTCCAATGACCCTTATACCAATGAGCGCATATGAAAGCCACAAGCTAACATGGTACCATTCGAGACACTGAATAACTACAAATAGCAATATATATTAAACATGTGTTGCTTATTTTCAAATCACATTACTATAAAATGTTTCTATTGCACTGTGATAATTGACAATTGTTGAAGGAAAGTATATAGTTTAGAAGAATATATTTTGGAGCATTTGAATCTCTGAAATTGACTTCTTAGAAAAAGTGGGGAGCTAGTCCCTGGTTTCTTCAGCTATAAGAAGCAATGTGCATCTGCCACCATTTTTTAGGAGACGATATGTAGTGGGTGTTTATTCAAGTGGCATTTATAGCCTAACCATACCTAGACACATGCTGACTAAAAAATTTGTAGACCACAGCCGTTTTTTTTAAAAGTTTACTATGAACAGGCGGAAACGGTTGGATTTTGGGGGGGGGTACAAATTCATTGGTCACACTGCATTCGCTACGGTATGTATTACATAAGCAAAGCCCCTGGATCTATCATGGACAACCCTGCTCCATAAGAGAATATACTACCCAGGGTAAGTTTTGAGGGAGATGACCACTGGCTGATGGTCCCTCATTTGACACCCCTGGTCACCAAACAATGGAGTTCTATTATCCAGAAGGAAGATGCCGCTATGATTAATATTGAGAAAACCGGCACTAATTATGTATCAGATTCAGACTATGCCCTTCTGAGTTTGGTGGCTGACAGGATATGGAAGGTTGGTCATACCTTCAAGGACTGCCTCCTCCTATACTCGAGCTAAGCCATTTATGCCTGGACCCAATAGGGTGGTTGGTATATAGCAATCGATATGTGACCAGCTCGAGCAATGATGGTGTGCTGGGGGAGAAAACAGATGAAAAAATGAAGAAAAAAAAGCCAAAAATAGAGGCTAGGTATATTAATCATCGCTTGCATTATACCATTCAACATTTCTAGTTAAACTTCATCTTTCCAATGATCGTCCTCTCAGAGGGGATTTGTAAAATGGCGGGTCCCGGGAAGCCAGGATGGCGATGGTTACACTCCTGCCACGTTATCATCTGAGCACCAGTATTGAGACGAGAAGGCGAATATTGCGGTGCTCGGTGTGCCATCTATGATCAATTACCAGGGTTCCTTCTGGATCTCACTTGCTTCTGAACAATAAATTCAATCAATGAAAAAAAAATAAAAAACATCACTCCATCTAATAGGTTTAATAAGCTGCGTCACTGGAAAAAATATGTTAACACTTCAACTTCAGGCAGTAGAATGGACCAATGTTCCAATCTTAAACTAACAATGTATAGTGATTCCGTGACTGGACCAATGAACACAACCCTCTTAAAAATTTCATTGGGACTGGAGTATTGTTTCCTACACAATTGGCCGGATCAATGTCAATCTATATTTGACTTTTTTAGGACCCAAGGTCAATTCAAAGGTGGAAGGACCAATGTTTTCTTCAAATCGATATACATGATTTATTTAAAACTTGATATGACCAAACCGATTCTGGAATTTTTGTTTACAAAGGTTTCAGATTTTGACCTCTGGTGACCTCAGATGAACTATGAACTGACCCAAAACTATCATGTACTCATCATGTAGAACACACATACCAAGTAGGAGCTTCATCAATCAGGTGGGGTCGAGTTATTTAGTTCACAAGATGGGTGCCACATTCACACACACATAGTCAGGAATGATTATTCCTCTGTTATCAAGGAAAAAAAAATACTTGGTAAACAAACATGGGGTGAATGCACAAATGTATGTGAGGGTTTTGATTAGGACAAAATGTAACATTCAGCCTAACATTATTCTTATGTATGGGAATATGGATGTTAAATAGGACTAGGCAACCAGGGGGGATTCTAGGAGGGGCAGGGCACTTCCCCCCTCACAAGAGAAGCTTAGCACCCCCCCCCCTCCCATCTCCCCTCTGGGGAAAAGGGAGAAAAAAAAAAAATAAAACAAAAAAAAACAGTTTTGAGAATCTGTCATGAAGTCCCCTCTTGACTCGCAATTTTTGAAGAGATTTCAAGTTGATTTGGAGTTTAGTTTGAAGCTTTAGCCCCCCCCCCCACCCCCCCCCCCCCCACCCCCCGCCCCCCCCCCCACCCCCCTTCCCCCCCCTCCCCCCTCCCCTCTGGGAAAAGGGATGGAAAAAAAAGGTTGAGAATCTGTCATGAAGTCCTGACTGCAATTGTGAAGATTTCAAGTTTGATTTTGGAGTGTTTGAAGGGATCAATGTGGTTAATTTTCCACTTAGCTTGGAAAAAATATATCGGAATGGAAAATTGAGTGACCAAAATGTTTTTGTTGGTTGAGGACGTTAGGATTAGTCTGTCAATTCCAAATGCCGTCTCTGCCTCATACATAGCACAACAACTGTTAGAATCTCCGAACTTCAATAAGCCTTTATGTGTACATGAATGCGGTTATAAATCCATCATGTTGAATCTCATAGGGGTACACTGCAGTTTGATGTTACACGTACAGTGTGCAGAACAATGTTTCAAAACCCCTCTGACAAAAATCACACATCCACCAGAACAAAAGCTATAAAGATTTTCTCCAATGCCTACAGCCTAACGATAGCAATAACTTCCGGAAGGATGAGATGAATTGTTTTCGTTTCAAAGAATGGTGACAGATTAAAAATGGGCCGTAATATATGGGGGAATCTTTGTCTATACCCTGAGCTGTACAGTGGTGAGCATGTGGAGCTAATTGCTGGGCTAATTGCAATATGATAATTTTCTCTGAAAATGATTCTTAGTCAGTACTAGGTATACCTCCAACAGAGCCGGGGAACGATGAGGAAGATGCCTACGACTGTTATTTTTCTTTATATGAGGAAACACCATCTTGGAGCTGGGCCGGAGATGCCCAGTAGGGCCACAAGTTTAACAGTCACTCCCAGCATGCGATCACCTCCATAGCCTACTGGTAGAGAGAGAAACGATTCGCAATTAACCATGGGGAGTCCAACCTAATCCCCCAACAGAAGAAGCCGGTTATTTAAATTGCCAAAAACTCCAGTATGAAATGGGTTGAAATAAGTCTCTGTCGTTTTGTGTTTGACAATCAGAGCAGCTGAATTTTACAACTCCCAGTAGCCTTTTGGCAAAATAGTGGAGAACCTTTTTTTTTTTAATGTTTCCCTCATATTGTGTCAGAACAGTCACTGTTAAAAAATTCAACCTAAAACAACGGCAATGTCTCTTATTTAGCTGAAATGTGTTTATTCACCGAAAAATAAAATGTCTCTCAATGCACTTCATCCCTAAACATTGAGCCATGAATTAATTGAATGTTGCTATTCCTCATATATTGTTGGAGCATTGTGCCTCTGATCGATTGTGGTTGATATGATACCATGAGTAGACAGCATGCATTTAGGCATATCAACATTACATGCAGTTACCAGTTTCCGCAAACCACTGGGGTACTAATGACCCGGACTGTTTTCGTGTATACATTCACGCATTGCCATTACAAGAGTTAACACAAAAGTTTCACCCTCATATCTCGTCTGATTTGTGAGCCCAGGACCAAATGTCTACATTCACATTATTTCAGGTTTACATAATTCACAAACACCAGACTATCACAGAAAATCACAGTGGGATCAGGACTGACATTTATTGCTAGATTGTATCAAGAAATTGTTTATTATGTGCAATTTGGTTTAGTCACTTGGGGTATGTGGAAGGGGGAGGGTTTTGAACCCTTACACCTCCCAGAAAAGTTAGCTAATGTCAGTGCTATGGACACATCCTCACATTCCCTAATATACCGGATTTGGCAGCACCAATGCTAACATCTTAGTTTGTGTAAATTATGTCTCATACATTCCACAACCTTTAAGAGAGTTCAACCCAAATTTGAGTTTGCACAAATTGTACCTACAACCTTGAACAATCATGGAATTTTTTTTTTTTTATAATGTGGGCGCTAACGGGGGGGCCTCTCTACCCGGAATGTTTATACAGAGTAACAATACCACAACTCAATTTACAAAAGTTCGTTGACATTACCATATATTCAAGTTAATAAATCTTCATCAGTTGGTTGCATACTTCTGGTGACAGTTGTTCTTAACTTTTGACATTAAATTTGGAAACCAGGCACAAATTGGTATTCAAAAATGGGCTTGAGCAGTTAGCCTCTGAATAACCAATAAGGCCCTACTAATAACCGGTTTATAGTATTCGGAGTCAGTAGTAAGCAGTTTATTTATATACCGGACTCACCAGCCGAAAATGTTTGATATACATGTCAGTGGTATCGAGCCACACCATTCTTTTCACCCCACCCCACAACCCCCCCCCCCCCCCCCCCCCCCCCCCCCCCCCCCTCCCACCAGTGAGATCACAATAAGAGAATGATTTAAACTACCACCGGACACTCTAAAAATCACACAATCATTTGGAAATTGCCGAACCTCTACATACATAGTGCACACACCCTTACCATTACTCACCTAAACAAAAAAACCATTCAGCATGCCACTTTTCCAGCCCCACTGGGGTTATTAGATGTATACTGTCCCTGCTGACAATATTATCACAGCTATTTTATCCATTCTTTTGAAGAATACCTTTGTATACAATTATTATTGTTCATACTCCTGCGACCCTTGAAGCCATCTAACAGTGTCTACTTATTCCTTCCAGACTCAACTATATCTTTATGTATGTTCAGTTAGATATATGACCAGCAAGGTGAAAAACCAGGATATTGGAAAACTATTGCAGCTGTGAGCCTTGCACCCGGTACATGGGAAGATAGCGCAAATGTGATATCTATGGTGTGAGCCCAATCTAAAGGAGCAACAAGCACAAATTAACAAGGCAATAGATAAAAATCGGGGAAAAAATACTTCCCTCGAGGACACAGCATTGACTGCATTCACAACCGAGGACAGCCTGATAGATTCAGCCAACATGCCCACAGCCTATTAGGCGAACTTAAATGGTGAAACCTGCAAGCTTATAAAAACAGCAATGAATAGGATTTTTTCTTCTTCAAAGTAATAAGGTATACCTCAAAGAACTTTGCAAGAGGGAGTGCAGTATGCAAATTTCCTCTCCTATCTATGACAATTGTTTATCACATGTGCAAATGAAATAATTGACGAGGGAAATAGGAAATATCAAATACAAAACTTGCAATGTAACAGTATATGAAAACACATGCAGTAGGAACTTCCTCATAAGACCAGTCCCAAAATTAGCACTGAGTAGAAGTCAGATGAGAGATGAAGAAACTAACTGCCAGGTCCAATTATTCCTGGACATGTTTCCCAAACGGTCTCTGTTACTGGTGCACAGCTTGAAAGGCCGTTCGCTCTACTCGATGACATGGTTCACCAAGGGCCCAGATGCAAGCCCCAATGGGAAAGCAGCTGCGAAGAGGGTGACATAGCAAAGGAGAACAACTCAAGTTAACGTTGAATGTATCCTGAAACAGGAAAGCCAAAAAAGAATTAGTGTTTCTTGACTGATTCTGAGCATTGCAGACTTGTCCAGTGCACAAGATTCCCATACTTTGACCTCTGTTGACTCAGGATTGACCCCCAAAACAATAGGGTTCCATGTACTAAATATGAACGCCACATTACCACTTGGGGCGTCAATCCCGGAGGGGGGGGGGGCAAGTAGTTATGTTAAACAAGCCAGAAGAATTGGCCGATATAGACGATTTTACACAATTTCCTCATTTCCGTCTACAACAGAGAGGAAGGGGGGTTCTGATAATAATAATAAAATATCCAACTTATATAGGCGCTTATACAAGGTCGAAGACTTGCTCAGAGCGCTTTAGAGATATTACCCCTGTATTAGAGGACTTGTCCACCCGTACCAGATAGTACGCACCTCTGCTTGTTCTCTCCCGAGCACATTTAGTATGCAACTTCATGGTGTCCCCCCGGGGGATTTCCCAATATCAAGCAGCCACATACGGCGCTCGATACTCCTTAAAAGTCAACCTCACAAGGTACCCACTTTAACACGTGGGTGGCGTGAAGAAATTCAGGAGACATGCCTTGTCACAACAACACTACGGAACAGTCCTTTGGCTTCTATGGGCCCGAACTTGCGTATCATAAGGAAGCTATGCCAATACCAGCTTTGTTTGGACGGGGATTCTGGGAACAACTCTTGTGAACCATGTACTCACATTGGGAAACCCACATACCAAAGTAGGAACTTGAACTCAAGGGGTTCAAGTTATCATGTTAACAAGCAAAATTAGGTCAGAATATGGATGAGTTCAACTTATTAAACACCTGGGCTAACCAAAAATAATAGGATTGTTGTCTTTCTTACAAGGAGGGCCATACACTAACAAACCTAAGGCTTATCGCGACCAGGTATTCGGATCTCTTGTGTTATCAAGATTTTCAGGATTACCTCTGTCCTAGACCCCAAAAAACAATGGGGATTATATACTTTCAGGGGAAACCCCCATAACAATATCCAGTCGGGGTCAAGTTATTGTGTTAACGAGCAGGGCGTCACACACACTGTCATGGACTGCATAGACTCCTCAGACCAAAACAATCAAAGTCACACAAAAAACCACTATGTGTCCTTGCTAGATGGTGGGTTGCAGGGTGAAAATGTGAAATGAATTTGCCCATCATAGAAAATCGATGCACAATATTTGTAACCGACATTCTGGTTTTTTTAATGTTTTTTTTTTCACATGTGAGAATTGCAAACAAGAACAATTTGTGAACATGTCTTTCATCATCAACATCCTATTTCTCCCCTAAATTCCCATGTCAGCTCTGACTCATTTACAGGGTTGTATCATGGGGGCAGAGGGGGTGGGGTTTAGATTTGCTATTAAAAAGAACCCACAGGTTGTAACCAATGTTTCATTGCTGCCAAATGACAGCTCCAAATCATATATACACACCATTTCTAAGCCTCCAGGTGCTGTCTCAACTAATTTGCCTATGTACGCACCACACGGCACAATGAACTGACAAGTCTGGAAACTTAGGCATGAAACCACCTTAGCTGTTGGAACTGCTGACTCACCTGCCCCCAATTCTTTCAACATCTCCCAGTTACAATATGGTACATGTGTATGTGGTCCCCTCCCCCCTCCCCCAACAACAGGACATCTCAATGGTATGACCAGAATGATTTCAGCATCATAATGTATCATTCCACAGAGCATTTGAAAGGTGGAGTATTCAACACTGATACATCACGTAACCCAGAGCCCCAATGTTAATATGCAATTCTTGTGTCACTGCTTGATTTGAGAGGAAGGGCTTAGCAGAGTTTTAACAGTTTGACACCCTGTGACAATTGGAAAACAAAGTTACTTCATCTGGTATTTTGTGAAACAGTGTCTGACTCCGTGATTAGAGCACATTAGATACCTTAAAACCCTACATACTAGAGAGACGTGGTAACTCCTCACGAATCCTCTAGTCAAGATCTTAGGTAGTCCGGGCAATAATCCTATAAACTGTGTTTAATCATTTCACTAGTTTAGCATCTTTGTGAATAAACCATACCTCACAAAGTTAGGGAAATCTCGCATTTTCATCAACAATGCTAACAAAACAATAAAAACCTGGCTCAAACTGATGCCCTGCTTGACAATGAGGGCATTTGTGAGTGTTGAACACATGGAGATACAACCTGCAAGGGCTATGGAGGCTAGCTCAGTAGGATATAGGACCTTATACTGTCTTGATTTGCCTGTCTTACGGTGTGGCCTCTCAAATACCAATTACATGCTCCAAGAAAGGACTATTTTCACTTATCTACTCAATCAGACTATTTACAGGGCTCACTACTCACAATACTTACTACTTCCAGTACCATTTTGCTTATGTAAATTTTTCCGCAGACTACAAGATCTACATACCCCCTGTGAGAGTAATATAAAAAAAAAACACACCTCAAATGTATGAAATAAGGTATATCGGACTAGAAAAGTGTCTCATTTTTTCCGGTTCATCTACTTCCTCTATCAGCCTTATAAAATGACACTCCAATACACGTCAAGCCGTTTTATTTCTGACTTGTCTCTGTTTCTTGTAAACAACATAAAATAAGGACTATTCGAGGAAATCAAAAACGAATCAAAGACTCCATCGGGATGGCTGCATTTTACTCTCGACCTCAGCTTGGCTGATCGCCAGCTTCTTTGATGATTGACCCTCTCCCTGATCTTCGCTGGGGGAACCCCCTCCGTGACATCAGTGACCCCTCCGTGACCTCTCCAGAAGATTCCTTGAGTGACCCATCCAGCTGGAATCTTCCTGCTTCTCTTTGGCATCCCTTACCTCCTCCTTAGCCACCTTGAAGGCGAGGCGGTACACCTGATCTCTCCCTGAAGTAGGTATTATGGTCTCAGTGATGTTACCAATCAATGCTTGTGTGATGAGGTTTCGCCGATTTTTGATCTGAAACAAAGAGGCATTTCAAACATCACAAAAAAAAGGAGTCTCGAACAGGTTACAAAAACAAGAGCCCAATGGTGCTGTAGCTCAAACCACACAAATGGTACCAAATCAATGTACAATTATGTGTTAAATGTCAAGATCATGAGGCCAAGAAGGCACGTCAAGCATGGGCCTATTGTTGCTCTGTAACAACTTGACAATGATCTTAGCATGGCCAAAAAGTCTTAGCAGTCAATGAACATTGTTACTCACTTAGTCCACATCCACGAAGAATGCCCCAATGAGGACAGAGGCAATTCCAACAATGGCCTATTATTGACCTTCGACCTTGACTGAAAGTCAAATTCCATCCATAATGACGATGATTTGCTTCTTTTCAAGGTTCAAATAATTGACATGCAATCCATTCGATGCTTTTTGATTTCACCCCCCATCTTTAATAATTGGGGGCAATGCAAAGTATAAACTCTCACATACCGAGATGTTCATTGTTTCATATCGAAATGGAATACCTCCCAAACGCAAGCCTTGGTAGCTAACAGAGTGAATTCACTGTGGCAAGAGTTTTCATTTGTGGAAAGAGAGGAGGGCAGAACCGTGGGGGAGTGTTGTGTGAGCATGTTGTACGAAATTTTATGCTCGAATTATTGCTTTCTAGATTTTAGAGGTGACTCGAGTCATGTCACTGACTCGAGGCACTGTACTTTTCAATCGAGAAAATTTCCCACAATTGTTCGAGTCAATTCATATTTGGAATGTAAGTGACTCAAGTCACCACCGTTACAACACTGGTGAGGAGGTGGGAATAGTGAAGTAGCTGTTATTTAGGTGATACGTAAATGCCAGTGTGGTTCTGTCGAAGCAGAGCGAGGACTTGGCTGGGTGAAGAGTTACTACATGGAAAGAGGTTTTACCTCTAAGAGGGAAAAGGGAGGGATCATCAGAGTTTTGCGGGATCTACAATGTTGTATAGGAGTGAGAAAAAACAGAGGGTCGAGGGAAAGCGAGATGGTGATTCTGAGTATGCCCAGAGAGCATGTTGAGAGCCATTGTGGTGTGAAGAATATGGACAGGAAGAAGACCATCGAGTGAAACCTGATACGATGCTTGGTTCTAAGGAACCAGTAGACCCGCTGTTTAGCGGTGGAGTGGCATTAGGATGAACTGTGCTGAGGGATGTTTCAAGGAAAGCGTCGTGAGTTCAAAGTGAAGGAACCGAGAAAGCGTGGACGACTGAAGGAGCCATGGAAGAGACAGGTGGATGAGGAGCTTCAGAAGGTTCTTTAGGGAAGAGGATGCCTCAATAGAGTGAGGTGGAATGGGGCACCCCTTTCAGGACATACTCAGATTAATAATATCTTGGTGCTTATATAGCGCTTTTTTTCGACGTGATCAAAGCCTTCACAAATAATTACCCCTGATCATTGTGACTTGTCACCCCGGGACTATATTTAAACAGCACGCCTCTCTTTCTCGTTACTCTCCGGACACACCATTTCAGTGAGCCACTTCATGTCCCCGGGTGTCTTCCAATATGTGTGGTAAGCCAATCGACCACGCCTACTAACCACAAGTCACTTCACATGGTCCCCATTTCAACACATGGGTACACAAGGCAGTTGAGGAGACATGCCTTGTCTAAGGGGCACTACAGAGAAAGCCTGAGGGCTTCGTGGGATTTGAACTCGCGAGCATTTCGACACCAGTCTTGAGCTCTGGCCGACTGAGCCAATCCGCCTTCTTTGAAATCGGAATGATAAAACTGGAAGATGAAATAAATTACAGTCCGCAAGAAGTGCACCAAGTTTGATTTCATCACAATGATACTCAGTAAATTGACTCTGAGAACCTTGGAATGAACTAATTTTCAAGTGAATCTTCTCCTATGTTGGTGAATATACTACTAAGTTCAATTTTTTCACAAACAATCATGAAATAGTATGCTTTAGCTTGAATACAATAAAGGTCCGCTCTTGGTGATGAAGATTTGGAGCAATTGGTATCGGTTTAAGCCACCATTTTCCATTTTCTGCATGCAAAATTCCTTTTTTGGTCCAGTTTTCTAATTTCCATGTTCTCCTGTTTTCTCACGCTTCCGTGTTATATACGTTTTTCAATAATGAGACATGTTCTAAAGTTTAATAAGTTTGTTGACCGATTGTGCCCTACGCAATTTGAGGCAGATTATTTAGCACTCGCACTCTACTGCCTGTGATTCACGCCTCTGCTACACATGCTGGTACATGCTTCAAAACCCTGTACGTAGCATGTGCTGACTCTGAGCTGCTGTATTTGGCCGAATGCTATGCATCGTACCAAGTGAAGCTCGGGTTCACTGACTGAAAGAAGCGACGCCCCAGCAACTAAAATACTATATTTTTATTGTGGACTGGGTTCCAATACCCTGTGTAGGAGTGTGTGTTTTTTCCGATGCTGAGCAGCAACGGTAATTGTTTCCGCTTTTCAATATAGTAGTAAGACAAAATCAATTACTTCTGCTCACATTAAAACGTCTTTTTCTTTGGTTGTCAAGTCAAAATAGAATTCCATGTTTGCACAATTCCGTGAATTTTGTCCATTTTCTGTATCGCGAAAAAGTGGTGCTTAGTAGAGTAGGTGCTATTAGAGATCATGTTACTTACTACTGCCTTGAGTCTCTTTGGAAGTTGCTTGGAGATAGAATGCTACGTACCGCACAGCCATAAAGTGATTAATGAACTGGACCTGAAAGAAATGAGAGAATATGAATAATTCAGGGCAATAATCGTTAAGTAATTACAATATAATGTGGAGACAGACGCTTGTTGGGAAAAAGAAATAAAGAATGGATTAGCTCCCTGCCTGCCAATTGATTTTTGTAACAAACTTTCGTACAAAGTTACCCAAAATGTCTCTTCCCGCGCCAAACGTAAAGATGGTTAAGCCTCTTCTCTTTGGGAAGGCGCCAACGGGTCTTAGGATTTTTTCAACAACACAAACAAGAGTATCTCACCAATCAAATTTTACAGCAAGCCCGTGTGTGGAAAAAATTGTACAAAGTTTCCGGTGATACCTGAGGGCTTGTCACACACTGTGGCGATAACTACTATGATAAACGACACAATAATATCGACATCGATTTAAAAAGGTGTATTTTCGATAGGAGGGTTCACACTTTTGCGATACGTTACGATACAATAAATTTAATCGAACGTCGAGTTGAAAATCTTTTAATTTTATCGTACGAGATTTATCGGATGCGATGAAGTGTGCAATGCAGTGATAACTTGCGCAATTCTGCGAATAGTATGGAACGCCGAAACAGCTATTGGGAGGTTTAGCCTGAAAAGTGGGTTTTAGTGAAAATCGGGTTTTGAATGAATGTTTTTGGGTAGTGACCGTATCCGGGGAAGACATAGGCCTCTGAATGAGCTTCCCGGCCCCATTTGCCTTTCCGCCATGCACGTACATACAAACACATTATTTCAGTTCGAATCCCATGAGCCCCTCCCCATATACGATAGTAGCGTGACCAGTGATGTAATGGGGAGGGTCATGTTGCGCCGACGCCCACGAAGTATCATGCGACATGCAAAGGCAGGAGATATGCGGTTGTAGGGAGTGCCGGGGGAGGGAGTGTTGTTGCTGTTGAGAGGAGCAGGGTAGGGGTCGGAGGGGTTTTTCCCAAGGGTCGCGGCCACAGCTGACGTATTGACAGAAACTTCAACCTGGACCCTATGTGAAGAAAGAGGCGGGGGAAAAGAAACAAAGAAGAAAGAAACAGAACCGAATAAGTAAAGGGGGGGGTGGTATTTATGGGGGGTATTATGTAGGGGGGGGGGTATAAGTTGATCTAACGCCAAGTTGATGTCTTGAGAGTCATTAGGAAGTAGTAGGTAGACACGGTTGGGAAAAAACAAAAAAAAGACGTAGGCATTATTTCCACTCGCAGTTCTGAGCAGAGTAGTAAGTAACCAAGATCCAGTTTTCAGCTCATTGACTGAATTGACTCAACTGACTGAATGCTTTCTTGCTACCTCACTCGCCGTATCTGGATACGAAGCTAAATAAGATGGGTGTCGCCAAAGGTAAGGGTAGGCGAGGCTGGTGAGGTCCGCTGCCGCTTTGTGATCGTTAATAGGGGGAATGAATGCAGCTTAGTGCCTCCAGGAATGCCGTTGAGCTTCCATGATTGTTTGTGTTTGGGGCAGAATGGATCGTGAGGAGGAACAATTTACTGAATGGAATGAATGAAGTTCAGTAAGTCCAGGAAAGGTTTGTGATGTAATCAAGTGCCCCTATTTGCGTGGATGTCACCACGACTAGAGACAAGGGTGTTTTGTAAACTGCATGTTGTCTTGCTTTAAACATGGGTCAATTAACACTATTTACGCCTCCTACAAGTACCCGGAGGAAGAAGACACAGGCTTCGAATTGCTTGAAATTACAATTATTGTTATTCACGAATTTGCTGACCAGGCTATTCACCGCCTGAGTGATAAAAGGGAAAACTTGTGCTTTTCTCAACCAAATCCCCCACCATTTTCTCTGTGATGTTTAGGCGCTGAGACGCCGAGAAAAGTATCTTACGACATTTTTATCGCACAAAATTGTGAACACTCCATCCGATAAATTTCTCGTATCGTTATCATGATCGCACAGTGTGAAAAGCGCGTTAGATGACTCTATGGAAGCAGACCATAACATTCTGAAGGCTCCAATGTGCCATTGTTCAATTATGATACTAACTATTGACTAACTGTGTTGATCATTCAAACTAACCTGTAGAAGAGGAGCTTGACATTTGTCGACAAAGAGCCTAATGCTGGTTAAGCACCAACTTTATGATTAATCCACCTATACTTTGGATAAGCACACATTGCTAACACTTGGTGCTCAAAACTTGCCCTCTAGAATGACCTTTGACCTCAAATTTCTGACAACCTAACCCCATATGTATCTATTGTCAATATTACTAATGACTACTTTCATGATCATCCAATCTTATGCTGCAGGAGTAGAAGCCGTTCTACCATCAACGACATTGGCTATAATTGACCCCTAGATGACCTTTGAATTCAAATATCTGAACCCCCTATGTGTATCATTGGTCAATGTTGTCACTAATTTTCATGGTAATTTGGTTATTCCAAAGAGTGGAAGCCGCTTGACGGTTCCATATTCCCAGAAGTAACTGTCTAAATGTGGGAATCGTGAAGTACCAATCGATCAATAATCCTCATTCGCCCATTAACCATTGCTGATTTTGGAAAACAGTCAACACGCTAAAACTTGTTGTCATTACATCAGTCATCTTAAGTGATCCTACTCCGGCCATTTTATCCTAACTCCCACACTCAATGTGTGCTCAGTCATTAAACACAATGGCGGTTCCAGGCGCTTACTGACGGTTTCTCTATGGAGTCTTTTTGAGATTGGTGTATCTCTATCTCATGGGTATAAACCACAATTTTTTCAAATTTTTAACTACGTCATACAGTCTTTAACTGAACCCTTCCCTTTTTTTTTTTATTCACATGGTTACTTTGCCGATCAATGGTCGAACTTTGAAGGCCAGCAAGGATGCAGACCCTGGATACTGCACCTATTGTC
Source organism: Sclerodactyla briareus (assembly GCA_026419785.1). Lineage (NCBI taxonomy): Eukaryota > Metazoa > Echinodermata > Holothuroidea > Dendrochirotida > Sclerodactylidae > Sclerodactyla > Sclerodactyla briareus. Next base: position 37,291 of record JAODTK010005681.1, read on the forward strand.
ATCTGCGATCCCTCACCAGGGTCCAAAATAAGGCATGCCTCTTTGGCGGTACCTTATGTGGGGTGGGGGTCAATTCACACGCAAATGATCACTTGAAAATTGTCCTACCCCTTGTTTGAACCTGCTCCAATCCCTTGTGCTTATCGTCCACGAGAAAGCAACAGGTACAATTTTTAATTCTTCGTAATGACCCGACTCGCTATATTGTACCCCACCCCCGGTCCTCCCGAGTGGAAAGTCTTACCTCTAAATACTCGGCATACTCGTACCTATACAGACAAGGTGCAATACCTAACCATTCAGTAAGAGGCTGGTCCACTTCTACACAGGCTTGACCAAATGGGATGTAGCCAAATCTTTAATTAAACAGACAAGGACTGGTTTTAGTTTGACTTGGATTTCTGGAGGGCTGATTGTGTTGTTACCTCCTGTGTTATCTCTACTCACACTGCAAAGCGGACCCATGTATAAGATATACTTCTCTATGCACAACGCTAGTGTGGCTCTGGCCAACTTAATTTTTTCACTGCAAAAATAAGAGATGCTAAAACTGGGCCCATGACCAATCATATGCTGCAAATAACAAATGGCTCAGGGTTGAGGAATCAGGGTTACTAGGCAAACCCAGCCTTAAAATAGGGTTCTGTGCATGCCTGTTTCCACTACAATACTTGTGTAGTAAAATGGAAGTGCGGGTACTGTGTTTTTGTTTTTGGCTCACTTGTATTGTTACGTAATATGTTTTTTGCCTTATGGCTCATCCATGGTAATGGTATCTCCCAAGGTCGGTATATAACCAAGATGTTGATCTGATGACGCTCTCTTTCCTCACTTGGCGTTGCCGTTTTCAGGCTGGCGCCTTCAAGCCACCGTTATTATCCCTTCGTGTGTCCAACCTCCGTACATGTGTCTTCTCTTTGTCATTCTCATTAGTTTAGTTTAGTTGTAGTGAATAAGGTCAGGAATACATTACCTCATACGACCCCGAAGAGCCACAACATCCCAGAAAGAAAAATGAACCAAACTCGAACTAAATCATACGCCCTTGATTCTGAAAAATAAATCAAGACTGTCTTGAACGCATTAACACTCTTAGAGCACCACCATTTCATGAGACATCCACTCATTGATCACTCTCTGCGAGAAGAAATATTTACGATGTCCAATCTGCAGCGCTTGCCACGAACTGAGACAGTGGCCCATTTGGCAGTAACATTGGAAAATTCAAAGAATTAGTGGAAAGACAGGCCAACGAGTCCATGGACAATTTTGAAAACCATCCAAGTCCACCCCGATCGCCTCAGCTTCCGGGTCGTTAAAACCGAGACGCCTTAATCTTTCCTCGTAGATAAATTTTTCAGACAGTGAAGCATTCTAGTTGCCCCTAAGTTTGCCCTGACGTCTCACTTACCTGCTTGTCTTTTCAAGTTAGGATTCCCCACTGTACAGATACTCATGTGCGGTCCTCTCACCATTGCTTAAACATCCTGACAACAATATCATTATCAAGGAAACTGAAGTTGCGTCCAATCAAACCAAATCCAATTCCTTACCCAACCTCTTCTAGCAACTTCGGCACACTGCTTGAAAGTTCAAAGAAGAATCAAAACAAACCCCAACATCTTTTTCTGACAATCACCCTCCTGATATTTTTTGGGGCCATTCAACTTGACGGAAGCGTTGCGATTGTTGAAAACCAACATGCATACTTTGCACTTGTCGACATTGAAAAACATTTGCCAGTCGAAGACCATTTGGAAATTATAACCCTAATCCCTTTGAACCAATTGGCAGCATCATCATTCGAACCTCCCTCCCGATACAACTTATTATCGTCTGTGAACTTCTTACCCCTTGAATCAACAGAACCTTCGAAGATCGTCAATATACGCCAGAAACAGGAGTGGCCCAAGAACCGTCCCTGGGAACAACACTAGTGATCTTTTGCCAAGAAGAACGACCGCCCATTAAATGACAACTCGTTGTTCCCTAATTATGACGCACTCATGAATCCACTTGAGGACATTCCCCTCAATACCAAAGCTCTTCCAACTTGAGCAAGAGACGCTCATGAGGACCTTGTCAAAAGCTTTTCTGAAAGTCCAGGAAATTATAATCAACGCATTGGCCGTTGTCAACAGAACATTTAACATCTCCCATAAATTCAAACATGAGCGATTTCTCCTAAATCCATGCTGAGAATATCTAATCAGACTATGCTCCTTGAAATAATCAACCTCTGATCCTAAATGATTGCATCCATTGACCTTGCATCAGACACACTAGTAGACTGACTGTGGCCTGTAATTACAAGGACAATACGTTTACCTTTCTTGGAAAAATTGAGAAACTTTGCTCTCCTTCCATCCTCCAATCCTCCGAACAATACCTTCTTGTAGAGTCTTATTGAAAAATAGCTAGTGGAACAACAACTCGTCGGCAAAGGATTTCATTAAGAAAAGGATAAACTCCGTCAGGACCAAGAGCTTTATCACTTTTGAGCGGCTGCAGTTTCTTCTCCTTTACTAAACCAGACGACACCCAGATTACCAATACTCTGTTGAAAACCCCGACAACTAGGTCCCCAAAATTATCCAAGTTCCCATGAGTAGAAAACCACCCCAACGAGATACTCATTAAGAACCTAAGCCATCTCCTGGCTATCGCTGATTGTACTACCACCCGAGTTGAATCTATCAAAGGACCAATGCTGTCCTTTGACTTTCTGCTTCACCCCTCACATAAGAGAAAAATGCACGAAGATTCTCCTTGATATTAGATGCAACCTGCCCGCTCGAAATCAAGTTTAGCACCAGAAACTAAACGCTGGACAGCTTTTGCTGAACTTGAAATGCTCTAGATCAGACACGGACCCAGTAGAACGATAATAAGTCGCCATAAGTGGTCGCTTACGTTTTTGATGGCCAGAAAACAATTCCCTTTTCATTCAGAGGCCTCTGTTCTTTACTGCGACTTTTCCTCCAAGGAACTTAAACTTTCAAACTCGTTTAACTTTTCCAATGAACCATGCCAAGAGTCCACATCATTCATACTTTCAACAATTTATTGCCAATCTACTTTGCTAAACCAGAAGCCAAAAGCTATGCTTCCTTGAATTTTTCTGACAACCCATAGCCCGACACACAAGGACAAAATGGGAGAGAGCTCATCCTGGGAAGAATCGTCTGACAAACTTCATTCACATTTTTCCCACGCCAATAAGGTTCCCATTTCAAAGGATTTTCAGACTTGGGCTCTGGGGACTTCAAACAATAGGTTCAGTACTCATCATGACCTCTGACCTGACCCAAAATGATAGGGTTCATGTCTCATCATGTGTGAACACCCTACCAAGTAGAGCTTAGTCCATTCAGGTGGGTCGAATTAATGGTGTATTCCAAGCCTTAATTGGCCAAACATTGACTTTTCACACAATTTCCAATTTCACTTCAACTAAAATTCAACCCTGACGTATACCAAAACTATAGGATTCTTGGGGTGTATTAACTGGGTACTACTGACTGCCCTTTGTACTGGTGGCCCCCAGTAGGAAAAGCTCTGCAAGACACAGCCAAGTGAATTTGTTGCAACGGCGTCTGAGTCATGACTATAGTACGCGAAGTGTCTAATTCGGAGCTTAATCGTGAATAGCAGGCAGTGCGAGTTACTTCAGACTTGTGACCTGGCTTGTGTACCTCTGTGACCTGACCCCAAAACATAGGATTGTCCTTACTCATCATGGAACACAATACCAAGTATGACCTCCATCACATCCAGATGGGGTCACGTTATCGTGTTGACAAGCACAAAATTGGCCGAAGTATTAACTTTTCACAAATTTCTTATTTCTGACCAAAAATTCACCCCCGACTAACCTTAACAATAGCGTTCCTGTACTCCCCAAAAATGCCTACCCCCAAATTTGACCTGATCAGACCACCATCTGGACTATCGTGTTCACAGGTTTTCAGACCTTGCCCTCTGGTGACCTCAGATGACTCTGACCATACCCCAAAACAATAGGGTTCATTTACTCATCATGAGAACACACATTAACAAGTCTGAGCTTCATCCATCCGGTGGGGTCATTAATCGTGTTCACAAGCCAAATTGGCCAAACTTATTAACTTTTCACAAAATTTTCCTATTTTTGACCAAAACCAAAATTCACCCCCGACCTATACAAGAACAGAAATAAACGGGTTCCTGTACTCTCCCCATAAGAAAGAGCTACAACCCACCAAATTTGAACCTGATCAGACACACCATTCGGACTTATCGTGTTCACAAGGTTTTCAGACTATGACCTCTGGGGACCTCAGATTACCTCTGGGCTGACCCCAAAACATAGGGTTCATGTAGTCACATGGTGAACACCCTCCCAGGTATGCACTTCATCCATCCATGTGGGTTGAGTTATCGTTTTCACAGCCAAAATTGCCAATTATGACTTTTCACAAATTTCCTATTTTTGACCAAACCTCACCCCCGACCTATACCAAAAAATAGGTTGTCGCTGTAGGCAACCCTAAGAACGTCTACACCCAATTTGAACCTGATCAGACTCGACGATTCTAGACTTATCGTGTTCAAACATGTTTTCACTACTTTGACCTCTGGTGATCCTAGATAACTCGACCTGACCCCAAAACAATAGGGTTTTCATGTACCATCATGGGGAACATACATACAGTATGGCTTCATCATCCATGGGGGTTTGAGTTATCGGTTCACAAGCCAAAACTTGTCCAAATTATTGACTTTTCACAAATGTTCTATTTTTTGACAAAATTCCCCCCCGACCTATCCAAAAAATAGTGGTTCCTGTTTGTCCCCATAAGAAGCTACACACCACTTTGAACCTGATCAGACAACCATTCTGACTTATCGTGTTCACAAGGTTATCAGACTTGTGACCTCTGGTGACCTCAGATTACTCTGACCTACCCCAAAACATAGGGTTCATGTACTCTCATGGGAACGCACATACCAAGTATGAGCTTCATCCATCCAGGTGGGGTCGAGTTATCGTGTTCACACGCCAGCGTTACATACACACCACACACATACACCCACACACACACACTGTCATGACTGCAAGTGCCTCTGACTTCGTTAGGAATAAAACCTGGAATGCCATCCACATCGCCTCCCGCGAAACAAGGGACAAGCTCTAATCACTCTGTGGGAATATTGACATTATATTGTATAGTCTGTATATTTATATTGACAACAAACAACAAAAAAAATTGGTTGTGGCTGTTGTTGTAGTGCCAAAGAATGTTCGTTCGTTCTTTGTCCGGTATGTTTTACGGGAATTCAATTATAATTGCACTTATTCCATTATAATTGCTTGGATGACACGCTTCGGTGTGGTTGTAGACTTGTGGATGCTGTGCTAGTTCTTGCATGTTGATGTGGTGTCCGGTAGTTAGGGTTTGCTATGTATTTGCGTGGTATTCGCGAGAACACTGTGGATTCATAGTTCATAATTAAGTCATTTTTGCGCTATATGTATTTACATGTATAAGTTAGTATTGCGATAGTTACTTAAGGTTTCTGTTCGTTTGTTTCTTTGTCCGTATTTTACGGGAGTCGGAACTCGATCAATAACACTAACTATCCCAGTCGTGCTCGAAATATCTACCCTGTCAGCAGTGGGTCCGTCGGGCTTCTAACTCATAGCTTCCACTAGCCCGAACAGAATTTGGCCTAGCCCGATAAAATTTATTAGGGCCGTCACCACCGCTCGTCTGGCCATAGTAAAAGACACAATTAAATTTCCGTTTTTCGCAATGGCAATCCCGGTTCCTCGACAAAGTTGTAAAATGGTATCCTATGGGGGGTATAACATTACTTACACACTTTTTATTTCTCCCACACTCAATGTTGTTTAGAATCTTAAATAATTACGAATAAGAATACAACTGTATGATTCTCTTTTTATTTATTGGAACGACTTTGATGGCAATACTTTTGCGATCGATTACATGTTTGCTTTTATAAAAGTGTTATAAAATTGATACTCGGAAATGCAAGTTGGTAGCAGAGCAAAATGTTCATAAGCCGAAGCCAAGTGATCGGTAGGTTTTTTACTAGTGCTAGACAGTGAAGTTTTGTTTGTGGATCATGATGCCTTTGCTGGCGCAACACTTATGCCGCGAGAAAAGTAATAAATTATCAGGAAGAAATATATATTATCTTTGTTAAAATATATGCGATGGGAGAACTTTCATCCCTATTGCAATAAAAAGAATATTCATTTGGACAATCCAGATATATTTTCTGATTGTTGACATATTGTTCACAATGGAACATACTGTTTCCCCTCAAAAATATTTCAGAAGCACAAATATGTTTCGATGGAGAATTATCCATAGGAGGACTAAGTTTCCCATGATATACTATGGTAGATTATTTCATGTGCAACAAATAATTGTTTGCAACACTAATATGTTGCAACACAATATTTTTTGCACTGAAATTTTATTTGCTCTCCACAATTATTTTCAACGTAAAAAAATATTATTAACGTAGTCTTTGCACCCTGATATGTTTGCAACAAATATATGTTGGCAAAGGAAATTTGTTTGCTCTGCATAGATTATATAATCAACGAAAAAATATATATTATCAACGTAGTCTTAGTTCAGTCGTTTGAGTGATTCATCGTTCCCACTGGCGTAGCATTCGCCATGCTGTCCTTGCACCACGCGTACGCTAAACTACCACAGAAACCATCAACTTGAACTTGAGTGATGTGTGCGGCATCTACTACTAATAGGCCTTGTAGTAACTGGCCTGAATTGGACCCATATCCCTGGAGTGACAAATAGTGGTTCATATTCCCCCGCTCCCTCGACGGCCGGAACAGGTATGCCATCTCCTGCCTGAATCCCACTTGGCCTCTATTATAGTAACAGTAACATTTGAGTTGGGGACACTGTTACTAGGAGTGTGTAGGGGGAGCATTCCGGCCTATGTGCCGTTGCAGACAAGGTTTGCAATCCTCCTGTCCTATGGCCGACTCAGTCAATGTTGGACAGCCTCTCCAACTATTCGCGTACTGTCGTCCATTAGTATCCAAGAATTTAATTATTCGAACCGACGTACAAATTAGTAGTATGTTAGTCCTTGTGGTTGTATTTGTAACCACTCATCATGTACACACTGTTACCGAAAAACTCCTGCGATGCCGGGCCGCTGGGTATTTTTTTCTGAGGAAGGTTGAATGCAAACTGGATGTCCATAAATTTGCACATGTGCTCGGAATCAAGGTTAGAATGAGTAATATGGCTTAAATTCTTGCGCCGTTGCCGCATTTCTAGTTGTCCGTTGAACGCATGGTGATGATGGAAGGGAAATAGTAAATAATGTCAGAAATATCAAGTTTCAATAATATCCCCTAAACAGTGACATTCTATAGCCCTGGTGCTCAATATCCTGAGAAAACAATACGCGAGAGCATGCCTATGGTCATCGGTATTCCAACTTCCACAATTTACGCACGAAAAGTCCAAGGAATGGAATCACTCGCGATGCATTTCCTTCGTTTATTCTGGACCCTCGATTTACCAGATGTCATCATATGATAAACCCTAAAAAAATAGTCCCGTTGGAGTATTGCTATTCCTCATAATCAGGTTTTATTCCTATATCAGCCCTGGAACTCCGGTTCCATATAGTACGAAAAGTGGAAAGCCGCGGTTGCAGGTTGACGGAATGCCACTCAGGTACCCTCAGTACATACAGTAGATTCACATGCATTTCATGGCTCACGGTACTCTGACATTAGAAGCCACGGCTGTCCATGCGGCACGTTGATCTATATATTAGGGGTTGTCGTTGCAACATATTTTTGACAGCATGTATTTTTTCTGTGCCAACAAATAATTGTAGCCAAATATATTTTTTTGGTTTTTTAATATTTTTTCTAGTATCTACAATATTCGTGTTCGGAAAAGTTTCTTGTCATGGACAATATCTGCAATGGAAATATATTTTTGATTACAAACACATTTTGTAGAACATATATTATTTTCCTTGTACATAATATTTCACTGAAACAACATAGATAGTCTTGCCAACATAATTTTTTTCTAGGATACATATATTCTAGCAAACAAGTTTTCGTTGCTAACGTATATTTTGTTGCGAACAATTAATTGTTGTAACTTGTAAATGAAATATATCTACATATATTTTTTCATCGGAAACTTATTTCTCTTACGAACAGTTTTTCCATCGAAACATATTTGTGCTTCCGAAATATTTTTTGAGGGAAACAATATTTTCCATTGTGAATAAATATTTCCACAATCAGAAAATATTTCTTGATTTGACATAAATATTTCTTCCTCGATATATAGTCCCTTTTCTCGCGCCATACACACTAGTCGCTAACTTGTGACTGAGTATATCCCGTTTCCCTACACATATCACATGTGTGATTTATGGTACCGGAATACACAACAGTCGCAAGTCAGGAACGAGCGCACACAGAGATCGAGCGGACAAGTACAAGATACAAGAAAAGTATTAATCTATTGCGGGTTGAATATTTTCAGCAGATAGGACCATAAACAAAAAAACGAGATGCTCTTTATTGAAAATTCAAACCAACATTAGACAGAATTGTACTACTACTATATCAAAACTTTTGCGAGAAGTTGCTGCATTCCACTCACCTCGTGAACACCGTGTAGCCCAGGGTAGTATTAACAATGCTTATGGAGCTGCAGTACAGCTTGTGCTGTTACACGTAACGGTGCATACACGAATGTTGCCTTGCCCGCTGCAGTTTCAATACATAATTTGAGGCCTACTCAAACGGTACACCTACAGAAACGGGCTCAAGGCTACCCTACCATAACAAGGACAACTTTAACAAACGGTACTCTTTTGGGCGGGGGAGCTGGGAATTGGTCGCTTATGAAAAGTCATTGAAGGAGTTTAGATCAGTATAGTTATTTTTTTTATTTTTTTTTTATTGGCCTAGGCCCTAGACCTCAAACTGAATTTTCTCACTAGCCCGACGGGCAGCTGCAGCTGATCCAGTGTGTATTCACACTGCGTGTGAGGGCGGATTTGCGTGTGACTGTGCGTTGGGTAGCATGCAGGTGTGCCGCTCTTCTTCTAAAAAATAAAACCTCCCACCTCCTTGATTCGCGCACGGCCTACCCACCCACGTCTGTCACGAAATGCTACACACTGGGCATGGAGGTAACTTACGAATATGAGCTTGGCAATAAGATGGTTCTCGTAGGTCGACTGCAGCCTGTAATTCTCCTGATCGTTGAGCCAGATGGCGATCTTCTCTTGTACAAGTGCTCGCTGAGTATCGTCACGATCGCTAGGATGAACTTCGGGATGTACGCAACAAGCCTTCATGAGAGATGACAGGAATTGAACAATGTCTGTCAGTTGGATTTGTCGAAATATCCCTGACGACTAGTAAGTCGGACAAATGTATTTGGACTCTGCAAGTATTATCCATGATAACAATATTAATATATGGTTATTCACTTTACTGAAATTATCACTGTTGTAGAATACCAAGCAGGCTCCACACGTTTTTTTAATTTTTTATTCAGCCATACCAATGCAGGTTATGCTCAGGTTCCACGCACGTCCTTGATAGAGGAGATTAAGTGCCTTGCCTGAAGGCACACAAATCCACTGACAGGGTTATGACAGATATACACAATGTCCTCAAGGTTTGAGTAAAACTGTAATTTTTATATCTTCAAGTCTTGGGGCTATGTCGCACAGTGGGATCTAATTGATCTACTCAGCAATTCCTTTCCACATTCCATCTGTTCTTGTGAGCCTTATTAAAATTACAGCTCCATTCAGCTTTGAAATATTCGAGAAATAGGCATCAATGATATTGAAAATGAATGCCATCGTTCCATACCTCACCTACAAGAAGATCTCCAGTCAAAATTACAGCACCTGAATCATTTTTATTTTGGAGAAAATGGTGATCAGTTTGCGATTAAAAAATATATCTATTGGGAGAAAGGAAGGAAGGAAAATGGTGATCAGTTTGCCAATTTTCAAAAAAGGCCAGCTGGCAGTAACAAATATATTTGTTTAGCTACAGGGACCCATTCCACGAAGTTAGGAATTTTGACCTACTTTCAACTGACTTTCTCCCAATTGTAGTTTTTATATATCAGTAAAACACGGCAATCGCCCCAGTAGGTCTAGCCTGGTTGGCGGTCAGTGTTACTTCTATTAGTCCCATGCGAACAGCCTCTATCAGCGCACAGCCTCTAATCAGTACCAATTTCAAATTTGGTGAGGACTGCTTATTGACCATGTTCTACACAGGAGTAAAAGTTTGTGGAATTGTGACTGAATTGCCTAAATTATGGCAAATTTAGGGCAATTTACCAAGAATTTCACGAAATTCTGACCAACTTCTATTAGTGCATAAATTAGGACAAATTATACATGTTGAATGACCTCCATTGACCCTGAATATCCAAATAAACTAGAGCAGCAATGGTTCTGTAGCTCATACCACACCAAATTGTTCCAAGCGACGAAGGTGTTAAATGTTCAAGATCATGAGACCAGGAAGGCATTTCAAACAATGGCCTATTGTGCCCCTGAACAACTTTTACATTGTCTTCATATGCCACGGATTTCGATAGCATCCATAACATTGTAACTCAGTTTGGTCAACGTCCTTCAAAGAATTGACCTATTGAGAGAGACAAAGGCAATTTCACACAAAGGAACAGGTTAGGGGTCAAGCTGGATTCCACATCAATTGAAAATGCCTGTTTTGCTTCTTTTCATCAATTTTACTGTTTTAATTCTAACACAACTATATGATGTTGCATCCAAAATCTGCAAACCAGCTAGAAAGAACATTTCGCAATGTAACTACAGGAATTAAACACATAATGATCTATATTGCCCATTTAATGACCTTTGACCCTGACCTTCAACACGTCAAACACGTCCATGGGTCAATAAATTGTGTCCAAGTTTGGTCGACTCCGTCACAGAATGACTGTTTAGGGGCCAAAATAGGCCGTTCAAGTTCAAGGTTATTTCCTCTATCCCCAAAACAATTTTACAACGGAAATACATGCTTAACAATATAAAAAGTATAAAAAGTAGTCGGCCTAAAAACCTACATTGAGGACGTAGAGGAACCAGAAATAGTGAAAACTTTTCTAGTCTGGCACCTACGTAAATATAGCATAAAACTAACAGAAACGAAATGGTGTGATTTTGCAGGAGGGGGCGGGGCAAGGAGTTAGTTATAACATTAAGCATGAGTTACTTGGTTCAAGTCGTGGTATTAGTGTATGTTCCAGCAAATGATTTTAAGTTTTCTCTTGAACATACTTAGAGTTGGCAAATTTTTTAATGCAAGGGGCAGTGGAATTCCAGAAATTAACTAAATTAATAAACCTTATTAAAATTACTAGTATTGGGATGTCCCGAACAGTCAGGGTAGTATGGTTGATGAGCGAATGTCGATTTCGAGTGTTATAACCATGTATTAGAAGTTGTAATCATAAAAACCAAATAAGAATCAGGCAAAATGTCGTGGTGAAAGTTATATAGAAACATCCAAGGTTGGTGATGTATAAATCAGACATGGGTCAAAATCTTAAGTCTCTAAATAAGCAGGAGCCACTTGTCGATCGGGCCAGTTACAATATTTTCGGACAATTCTTTTTGTAATTTATATACAGTTCCAAGAAGTTGAATTTCGGTGTATTGACCCATAATAGGAGGCTATAAATTAGATAAGGGAGTATAGTGATGTTTATTAGCATTAGGAGAAGTTTAGGGCAGAAATGTCTCAAGTCTTTGTATATTTAATTAACACCATTTGACCTAGAAATTGTTATGTCACGTTCCTCACATGTCCTTCCAATGTAACGCTTAGTCTATAGTGATCCTAAGAAAAATTGTTGGACACGCTGGACAGAGTAGGATGGGTGTCGGGCCCAATTAATGGCCTGGACCAAAGATTCTGAAAAGCCTCTAGGTATGGTATTCATCATATGATTTTTTTTCTTTTTTTTTGTCGAACATCCCAGGTGGGGCACTTGCACCAAAAATGTAGGCGGCGGGAGCATTTTTTCGTGATTGTACAGGTGGGCCCTCAAGCCGACACTGGGTTTCACTCCAAATTTCCTGAGAACCTTAAGTTACGGCTATTAGATCGTCATCATGACCGAACATCAACTATGCCCGAACATCAACAATTGAGCTTGTGCATCAAAAATTGTCGAAGCATTTTGCATGATGTAACATGATGGGCTTCCCAGGTTGACCCACATTGGGCCTTGAGCTAGGAGTTCGCAAAAAAACACCACTAATCAAGGAGTTTTACATGCTGACTTTAAAGAAAAATCACTGCAACTTATGGGATGAGATGCATTCAAAGTACCAACGTGTGAAATTCCATGGAATTTGATAAAATGGGCCTTCGGGCCCAGGTCAGACCTTGGAACAAATAATTCCTGAACACCCCAGAGGTCGGAAATGTTATTGACCATCATTATGACGAATGTCAGGCATGCGCACCAAGAGGAGGAGCTTTTGCATCATTCCACATGTGGGACATCGGGCCACCACTGGGCCTTGGGTCCTAAATTCCTGAGAACCCCGATGGTACGGCTATTACACCGTCATAATGATAGAACATCAGCACTATGCATTAACATTTGCAGCAGCGACAAGATGCTTGCGGTATTTCACTAATGGGCCCTATGGCCCAAACTGTGCCATGGGCACAAAACTTCATGAAACATCCTCCATGGGACCCTCTACCCAAAATAACATTCATGTAACTTGTAAATAAATGGAAGCTTGTGGGAGGCGAGATGCATTTCAAGTACATTGTGTGGAAATTTCAAAATGGGGCATCAGGCCCATTGGGACCTGGGAACAAAAATCTGAACAACCCCAAAAGTATGGCTGATAGACATCATTATGACAGAACATCAAGCGTGTGGCACCAACAATTGTAGGAGGAGATACGTTTTGAAATGTCACACATAATGGCATATAGCCCCTTAATGGCCCTTTGGACCTGACCCTCACAAGGTCAAATCCCATGAATCAAGAAACATTGTGTCCATGTTTGGTCGACATCCATCACAGAATGGACCGTTTGGGGGCTAGAAGCAATTGTTGACAATGGATAGATGATAGATAGAGTGAAATGCATATGTTAATAGCTCAACCAGCAAGCTGGTTTGAGCTAAAAATTGGAAACCACTCAGGTACAAACACACCCACAAAGTTTTAATGAAAATCCAAGCAACTTAAAGATTTCACAAAATTATGCAATGTAGGTATGTTGAAGACCTCCACTGACCCCCGATGCTTGTTAAAAAAGTTTGGGACTGAAGGTAGAGCATATTTACCAAGTTTCGCGAAAATCCAACAAACTTTGAATTTCGTATCAATGATGCAAATTAGACGACTAAATTTACCATATTTTTATGCTGAAAAATTTATTCAGTTCATCTAACTTATATCCCGCATCATTGTGTCAAACCAGTCACCATAGACCACAGGTTCATCCGTAATCTTGCTAACGAGCCTAAATAATAAAATTACATAAAAATAGGCCAATTAACAACCCTGATGTACTGAAAATTTTGCGCAATTGCACTAACGTTCGAAGATTCCGCTACGAGAAGTGTGACACACACACAAGGCAAGCCATAGTGGACTCTAAGTCTCCGTCGGAATTTCATGTCAGGTGAGGGACAAACAATGGATACTACAGTATGGGTAGCTACTTGGCTGGAGGAGGCCATGAAATAAAGGCTGAATGGAGCTTTAAATACCAATGGATTACCCAGATTTAGCAAATCATTATAGGATTGCGGTAATTCCCCCGCCCAATTAGGCAAAAAAGTTTAAGCTTACGAGGCTATTGCTCATCTCCACGACCTCACCCAAAACTCTGAGCCTATAAAATTAAAGAGTGGGTTTCTGAACTGCTAGTTCCACCTGTTTTATGATCAAGTGGTTGTGTTGTTTTCTTCTCTGAATGAGATATATTCAGTTGTTTCAACCAAACTAATCTGAGGACAATGCAGGAAGAGCAGGGATTTGTCTGTCAGTAAATGATACTATCAGAATGAAAATTCATCGTAGGGGAAGGGAGGAATTGGCCAGCCTCTAAGTGTCCACACATTAAATGGCACTGACCAGTGAGAAGCGGCTACCTTCAAATTCCTCGGGACAGACATGTTGACCATTGACAGCCAAGTTCTGTACATATCTGCTCAAAGTCAAATGTATAGGCACATTTAAATTACCTCCGTGACCTGAACCCTACCTCTCCTTTTTTTTACATCCATGAACTAATGCTGGAATAATGCATAATAACCATGCAAATATAACGCATCAAATTACCGCCTGGGACCCCAAATCTATGATCGTTTCTCAGAACCAGCGGAAGACCATTCCACTAAGTCCACCAAATCTGACACTTCATAAAAAATTTGTGTGAATTAGGAAAGACTAATCATCAGCCAATTCTTACGATGAAGGTTAATCCAGTTCCATACCATCCACTCTGTTCCTATATAAGAAACCACATAGGCCTTTCAGGATCATCATGTTCTCGTTGACCAGCTAAAACAATAACTACGTGAATATGCATTGTCATCGTAGCAACAGGCAAACAAATGCAGGCATCTCTGAATGGACTTGAATGGGGAGAAAACCGCCTCGTAGATCAATAATGATAGGTATAACGTCACGATGACATGTTAATGCACGTTCTGATATACCATGGGCGATATTGTTTGCTGTAACTTCATACAACTGGAAAGGTACCAAACTGAGACAAGTTTAACCTCAAAATTTGAGTAATAGGGTATTGAAATACACTCGTTTCATTATGTGAAGTTTTAGAGCAACTTGACTGCTAATCTAGAAATTCTTAAACTTCATAGACAAACAGATTGTCATTACTTTGCCAGAGGTTGTTGATAATAATAAGTAAGATCTTATATTGCGCTTTATACCGTAATAGTACAGGTCAGAGCGCTGAAGGCCCCCTGGTCAATAGTAACTATGGCCCCCCCACTATAGTGCACATCTCGAGATATACCAATCCTGACAACTGCCACTGGTTGCCCCACAACAGGGCCCCGGGGAAATTTCATCACATGGCTGCCGTTATCAGTGCACTTGTGATACAAGTGACCTCTTAGAGGTTGCCAATAATGGCCTGGAATGACAAGTCAACAGAGTAGTAAAGCGCCTGCCCAAGTAACTCAGAACCTTTCGATCACAAGTTCTAAACTCTACCGACTGAGCTATGGATCTGCAATCTGTTGACAATGATGCATTCATCAGAATAGTTATTTACCCTAATTAAGCCATAATCTCATCAGAACGAGAACATCCAGCCCAATGATAGGTACAAAATACTAAAGATCACTTCTGACCATTCCAGAGGATACTCTGCAACACGCGAGCTGACAAACACATGACGCACACATGACAAGTGGACACGAGTCTTCATCTATCCTTTGCCTAGGCGAGGCAAGTGAAAACGTGCCAATGGATAATCACCTGGGATAGACACCCTCACTGATCTGGTCGTGACAAACTCTTGGAGACTCAAAGATACAGAAGGCATCAGCGAACGTCAACAGCTACAGAGGAGGAACAGGGGTGGTGCCGAAAGCGTAACGGAAGACGTGACGCTTCCAGGCTGGGTAGTAGGGTTCCAGGCGGTTGGAGACTGGATTCATCCGGGTTGTCCCCTGCAATAATAGATACAAAAAATTCTCGATGATTCCAATAGATGAAGATTTCATACACAGCACAAGACACCATAGATGTGTGGCTTCATGTATACTTAAATGAGCTGCAATTGGTTTGGGGTTCAGAGACAAGTTTATGTAGAGCAAAAAATGATCCAATCAAATAGAACCAAACATTAATTCCATGGCATATCTTCCTCATATAGCAATTCAATATCCTTATTGACGAGTGGCGTGATATTATGTAATTTCATCCCATCATACAGTCTATTCCCTCCTGAAGAAACCTTCTCCCCTCCAGAAAACTGTGATTTTACATCCATACTGCAGCGACTGCACACATTCATAAGCGAAGGGACTACTAAAATATCTTCGTTTGAAAAGTATTTCGATTGAGACGAGAGTATTTTCTCAGTTGTGATCGTAATCAATTGAACACTGCTTTAGCATCGATTACTTGCACCTTGCATATCTGTTAAACAATATGGCAAAAATATCTGTATTGCAAATATATCGCCCCCTATAATTCAGAATCTTGATATTCTTCTAGTTCAACAATCATGTTATCAGAAGTTTAGGATAGGACCTCAACCTCCACAGGGGAATGATGCCCCCCCCCCTCGAGTTGTATGGGACAGCAAAAAAACAGCATACCTAACATGGTCTGGGCTCAGAGTAACTCATGTTGAATCCGTGTCCCCCAGTGGAACGCCAGCTCTGCACTCCTACGCTTCCAAGTCTCAAGAAGAGAGAGGCCCAGATTGATGTGAAGATGGTGAAGAGATGAAACTCCAGTCTTGGACCGTCTGAGGGAACGATTCATCAAACGGAAAAAAGGGAAGTTCAGAGAATACGTGGTGAACAGTGCCCAGCTGGGTGGGTGGGGGTTACAAATTGTTATAATGGTTAGAGACCCCAAAGTGCTCTGATGATAGTTGGTTGTGCTGTGAAAAAAATAATAATGGTGCAGTCTTTGGAACCTCCGCAGACTTTAATAACCAGGTGAGCGACACCAAAAAACCAAGGGGGTTTGTGAATGTGTCACATAACCCGTTGGAAGCAGGTAGGTTGGTGTACTCCACTGGTGAGTACCAAAGTTACGACTTCAAAAGAACGCACCATCGCACCATCCGTAGTGCCTAGGGCAAGAATTAACAGTAAAACAAAAGATACTGTATTCATGCAATAGACGGTGCAAATGCGCAAATGCAATCGCCGGAAACATGCGCGTTTTATCAGGATGGTCGTCTCGCGGAACTGCTACACGTGTTAAGTGATGCTACACTACTACAGATACCAAAAGTCTAGCTTGGGAGTGCTGATTTTACTTACCTTTCAATCATTTACAGGACAACCAGTGTGCAAAATCTGTCAAAAAGTGATGAACTGTTTTACAGATACTAACACAATTTTGTAAGCTATTCAAACTAGTATAGATCGTTAAATGACCGGAGTGCATTTATGTCCTATCGAAGGTATTTGGTCAGTGTGCAATTGGTGTTCGACCAGTGTGTCTCTATTAAGGTTAAAAAAATCATAAATCTTGCAAGATTCCAGGGTGTTCTATTAGGGCAAGAGCTTCTATTAGAATGAATACGGTCATTCATGTCAAACGATATTTCTGCCATTACTTTGCCCTCTTTGAAATGAGAAGTACTGACAGGATGAAGTTGGACAGGGACTTCATAAGATACTAACCGGAATTTGATGAATAAAATTACCAAATAGGCCGACGAGAGCTGGAATATCAACCAATTTTGTTGTAGGTGCCCAGATAGGCGCAGTACAAAGTAGACCCTGACCCCGAAATAGTTCAGCACTCTCATCTGTAAAAAAGAAATGATACTGTATGGATAATCAAATGTAATTCTTATTATTGACCAACTCATTGATAAAAGATTTTTACTATCTGAGCAATATGCCTGAAAGGAGTCAATATGGCTGAAGTGAGCCATTCAAACCTTACATTCACTCATGATACTAGAGCTGCTTCATTATGTGGCAATTTCATTATAAATCGATATGGCAAATATAGAATGATAACGCTTATATCATTCACAGATCCGCTGCTTCCACTGAGCAATATGCATATTAATTTGATGGAAACTTACGTACCGTGCACTCAGGACAAGTGGGTTTTTTTTGTTTAACATCTTCTCCTGCCCTAATGTGGATTGAAGTGAGCCCGTCACAAGTAATGGGAGGTAGCTGTTGGAGCATGGACTTGGATCAATTCCTTTTTTTTATCTGTCTACATTGCATCCATTGTCAGCGGGATCCTCTCACCAGGTACACAGAATAAGGCAATACCTCTTTTGGCGGTACCTTAATGTGGGGGTTGGGTAATCTAGCAGACGGCAACTTGCAAATTGCCGACCCATCGTTTGTCCCTATTCCAATTCCTCGTGCTGAGCGTCCAGAGAGAAAACAACAGGTAACCATTTTCAAGTCTTTGGTAAGACCCGACTGGGGATCGAACCCTGGTCTACTGGATGGAAGGCCGATCTCTCTACCACTGTGACAACCACTCGGAAGCAGCCTTCTCAAGGACGATCGTCTAGATAACACTCAAATTTCTCAAATACGGTCAAAATTATGGTAGTATCATTTTATATGGTACGCCTTAACCATTTCCAAACATGGAAGGGACTCCGTCCTGTCGGTATAGACAATTCGCCTCTGTGTGCTCGAAGACTTGATATTTGATTTTGTATCCAAGTGAAATTTTGGTTCTGAATTTGGTATTCCCCCTATAGTCTCTTCGTTTCATTTTCCAGGAAGAAGGTGAAGCAAACTGACCTATTTTCGTATGCAATGTTAGGCTACAATACAAACTGCTCTGAAGCTTCAACAAACCTCTGTAGAATACTGTGTGATTATTATCATCCATACAGAGACAGGTATATAAGTTGAATATGAAACTTGAAACAGTGTGATTCTCTTAGACAACCAAATGGTTTGCTTTGCTAGGATTTCTGCACCATGACTTCTTGAGTCTTTCAGGTTTCCTTAATCGTGAAGAGGCAGGAGTTAGCTGATGACGCCACGAGACATCAACCTGGAAAGTCACATACAGGAGATATTATGTCATACAATTAATTTTTTATTTTTTCATCATGTCTCACATTCCGGTAGCACATCCATTAAATTCTATGCTTTGAGAAAACGAACCCAGTCCAGTCGCATTACAATAGCATTGAATTATTACTTTTGAAAAACATAAAAAAAAACCCATGGGTCTCTTATCAAATTGATTTCTAATTTCTACTAGTTATGGAAAAACTAGCTGAGGAGAAACAGAAAAGCATCATGCCAAACCGACGTTCATACAATCTACATCTTTCCGTATGGTTATATACCTTTGAATTTTATTGCATTTTTAAATGCGCAAGATTGAGAAGCATCCCATCATGCAATATTCGATAGGTCACCCGCAATATTCTTTGTTTCTAATGACTTTTACACATTGATTCCAACTTGTAAAAATAATACTTCAGGAGATAGAATAGCGATGGTGGGTTGGTAGGTGTCATGTTTATTTAGGTGAGAGAGAAACCCAGAACGTTGCAGAATGTTGTGTTATTGAACACATGAAACGTGGACTACATACATATTTTTAGCGTTGTTCAACTGTGACTCATGCACTATTGCACAAAACAGGTATTCACTCTAATTCTTTCTCTGCAGAATGGAGACCAAACGTTGATTTGAAGGCTATAACCCACAAGGAACAATCATATCGAAATGGGGGTTTGGACCTATATTAGATATACTTTTGTCCCAGAATGCAAAAACTAACCTGGTTTGTGGATACTACCATAATTGACCCCCAACCCATTATGCTGTATACCAGCATCTAGCAATTTACAGAGTTCCGTCTGGCAACCCCATTGTCCTTAGTTTTGAGACAGGCTAAGGCGGAGAAATTCCACCACCCCCCAACATCAGAGACAAATACACTTCACAACTGCAAGCATGCCAGCGAAGAAACTTGGAAGATGTTGGTTCATCCTCACTTTAAATAGTTTGAGAGCTTTTTCAAATCCAAATTGCTTGACAAGCATACACTTTGTCGGACAAAATGATAAGTGGATGATGGGTTGCCAGACCGGTCACTGTGCAATTGCTTGATTACTCCTATTAGGGTGCAGGTCGTACGGGGTAAGAGGCAGTGCAATAATAATGGTATCCAAGTCCGCAGGTGACCTTCATTTTCCTATCCAAAGAATGGTGGGGGTGATGTGTTCTTAGTGGTGGATTTTATATTTGGGGGCTCGAACCACTTCATTGAACCAAGTTAGGAAAAGGGTAAATAAGCCATACAAGTGATTTTTAACCATGTTATCTATCATATTCCCACTACAAAATAATTGTTGGGGTTTTCGACATCAGGACCCTCACCACCACGACGGCCAGAAATGTTTGTGCTAGTCCCGTTAGGAATGATAATAGCGTGGGGTGGGTGCAAAGGACATAGGGGCAGAGGTTGAAGTAAGTGAAATACCGTCATCTTAAACTGAAATTTGGCACACGTGCCCCCTAATGGAACCTAATTGGCTCAAAGTGGGTGTTCACCACATACTGGAGCCTGCCTACATTTTTTCAGAATGGCAAACAAGAATATGGTTAATGTGGTTTCTTGGAGTCATGAACCCAGAATCGAATGAAGATTTCATCTTTTCCTCCACTGTTGATTGTTCCCCAACACTGGCCTAAGCACTCACTTACTGGTGCCCATCATTAGTTTAATCTTCCCCAGTGTTCCAGTTCTTTCCCTACACGGTCTATAACGAACACTCACTGACGGTTGCCCCTCCAGTATAATGATCCCCAGTGTTTCAGTTCTTTTCCCTACACTTGTCCTACAAACACGCAACTTACTGGTTTTGCCCCCTCTAGTATAATTTTCCCTAGTGTTTCATTGCGGTTTTCCCTCCACAGGCCCATAAGCACTCTCGTGACTCTGGTTGCCCCTCCAGCAGTTTAACCTTCCCTAGTGGTTTCAGTTCGTTCCCTACATGGTCTACAAATCACTAGTGCTGGTTTGCCCTCCATTATAATCTTCCCCAGTGTTTCAGTTCTCTCTCTCCCCCTACACTGCCTATGAGCAAAGCACTGACTGGTTCCCCCTCCAGTATATCTTCCCCAGTATTTCTTTCTTGTTCCCTACACTGGTCTATAAGCACTCACTTGACGCTTGCCCCTCCAGTAGTTGAATCTTCCCCAGTGTTCCAGTTCTTTCCCTACACTGGCCTACAAGCACTCAGGACTGGTTGCCCTCCATATAATTTTCCCCTGTTCCAGTGCTTTCCGCTACACTGGCCTACAGCACTCACTGACTGGTGTTGCCCTCCAGTAGTTTAAACTTCCCCATGTTTCAGTTCTGTTTCCCTACACTGGCCTACAAGCACAGCACAACCGGTTCCCCTCCAGTAGTTTAATCTTCCCCAGTGTTCCCGTGCTGGTTCCTACACTGGCCTACAAGCAGTCAGTGACTGTTGCCCTCCATTATACTCGTCCCCAGTGTTCCTTTTGTTCCTCCACTAGCCTACAAGCACTCAGTGACTGGTGCCCCTCCATATACTCTCCCATTGTTTCAGTCCTGTTTCCCTACACTGGCCTTACAAATCACTCAGGAACTGGTGGCTCCCTCCCATATAATCGTTCCCCGTGTTCCTTTTTCTGTTCCCTACGCTGGCCTACAAGCACTCACTGACTGGTCCCCTCCAGTATTAATTTCCCAGTTTTCCAGTTCTGTTCCCTACACTGCCTACAAGCACTCACTGACGGTTGCCCTCCAGTATAATTTTGCCCTAGTGTTTCAATGTCTGTTCCCTACACTGGTCTCTAAGCATCACTGACTGCTTGTCCCTCCATAAGTGAATCTTTCCCAGTGTGTCCAGTTCTTCCCTACACTGGCCTACAAGCACCAGTTACTGGTTGCCCTCCAGTATAATTCACCAGTGTTCCAGTTCTGTTCCCTACACCGGCCGACAAGCACTCACTGGCCGGGTTTGCCCCTCCAGTAGTTTAATCTGCCCCAGTGCTTCAGTTCTGTTCCCTACACGGGCCTACAAGCACTCACAGACTGGTTGCCCCGCCCAGTATTTTAATCTTCCCCAGTGTTCCAGTTCTTTCCCTACACGGGCGCTACAAGCACTCATGTCTGGTTGCCCCCTCCGGAAGTCTCCTTCCCCAGTGTTTTCCATCTGTTCCCACACTGGCCTACAAGCACGCAAGTGACTGTTTCCCCTCCAGTATAATCTTCCCCAGTGCTTCAGTTCTGTTCCCTACACCGGCCTACAGCACTCATGACTGGTGGCTCCTCCCAGTATAATCTTCCCCTTGTTCCAGTTCTGTTCCCTACGCTGTGCCTACAAGCATCAGTGACCTGGTTGCCCTCCAGGAATAATCTTCCCTTCCCCAGTGTTTTCAGTTTCCGTTCCCTACACTGGCCTAGCAAGCCTCACTGACTGGTTGCCCCTCCAGTATAATCTTCCCCAGTGTTTCAGTTCTTTTCCCTACACTGGCCTACAAGCACTCACTGACTAGTTTGCCCCCTCCAGTAGTTTTAAATCCTCCCCAGTGTTCCAGTTCTTTCCCTACACTGGCCTACAAGCATCAGTGACTGGTTTTCCCCTCCAGTATAATCTTCCCCAGTGTCCAGTTCTGTTCCCTAACGGCCTACAAGCCCTCATTACTGGTTGCCCGCCGCTCCATCATAATCTTTCCCCGTGGTTTCAATTCTTCTTCCCTACACTGTCCTACACAGCACTCACTGACTGTTTGCCCCCCCTAAGTTTAAATATTCCCCCAGTGTTCCCATTCTGTTCCTACACTGGCCGACAAGCACTCACTGACCTGGTTGCCCCTCCAGTATAATTTTTCCCTAGTGTTTTCATTCTGTTCCCTACACTGGCCTTAAAAGCACTCAGTGACTGTTGCCCCTCCATTATTTAAAACCTTCCCTATTGTTCAGTTCTGGTCCCTACACTGGTCTACACCCTCAGTTACTGGTTGCCCCTCCATTATAATCTTCCCCAGTGTTTCATTTCCCTCCCCTAACACTGGCCTACGACAATCACGACTGGTTCCCCCTTCGCCAGTATAATCTTCCCCAGTGTTTCAGTTCTGTTCCCTACACTGGTCTACCAGACTCACTGACGTGGTTCCCTCCAGTAGTTGAATCTTTCCCACTGTTCCAGTCCTTTTTCCCTACACTGGCCACAACACTCGACTGGTTGCCCCTCCAATATAATTTTCCCCAGTTTTCCAGTTCTTTCCCTACACTGGCCCTACAAGCACTCACTGTGACTGGTTGCCCCTCCAGTATTTAAACTTCCCAGTGGTTCAGTTCGTGTCCCTACACTGGCCTAACAAGCCTCAACTGACTGGTTGTCCTCCAGTAGTTTTAAATTCCCTATTGTTCCAGTTCTGTTCCCTACACTGGCCTACAAGCACTCAGTGACTTGTTGCCCCTCCATTAGTTTAATCTTCCCCAGTGTTTCAGTTTGGTTCCCTACATGGCCAACAAGCAACTCAGTGACTGGTTGCCCCTCCATATATCTTCCCCAGTGTTTCAGTTCTGTTCCCGCACTGGCCTAACAACACTCACTGACCTGGGTTGCCCCCCATATAATCTTCCCCATTGTTTCAGTTCTGTTCCCTACACCGGCTACAAGCACTCACGACTGGTTGCCCCCTCCCCCCCCAAAAATTATAATCTTCCCCAGTGTTTCATTTCTGTTCCCTAATCACTGGGCCTACAAGCACTACACGACTAGTTTTTGCCCCTCAAGTAGTTTAATCTTCCCCAGTGTTCCATTTGTTCCCTACACTGCCTACAACACTCAGTGACTGTTGCCCGTCCATTATAATCTTCCCCAGTGTTCCACTTCTGTTCCCTACACTGGCCTACAAGCACTCAGTGACTGTTTGCCCCTCCAGTAAAATCTTCCCCAGTGTTTCATTTCTCACCTACACTGGCCTACAAGCACTCATGCCTGGTTGCCCCTCCAGTATAATATTCCCCAGTGTTCCAGTTCTTTCCTAGTCACTGGCCCTACAAGCAGACGCACTGACGGTTGCCCCTCCATATAATCTCTTCCCTATTGTTTCAATTCTGTCCCTACTACAAACTGTCTATAAGCACTCACTGTACTGCTTGCCCCTCCAGTAGTTGAATCTTTCCCCGTTTCCAGTTCTGTTCCCTACACCGGCCTACCAGCACTCTAGTGACTGGTTGCCCCTCCAGTATTTAATTTTCCCCAGTGTTTTTCCGTTCTTTTTCCCTACACTGGCCAACAAGCACTCACTGATGGTTCCCCTCCAGTAATATTTTCCCAGTGTTCCGTTCTGTTCCCTACACTGGCCTACAAGACTCACTGCTGGTTTTGCCCCTCCAGTAAGTGTAAACTTTCCCCAGTGTTTTTAAGTTTCTGTTTTCCCTACCCTGGCCTACAAGCACTCACAGACTGTTGCCCCTCCAGTAGTTTTATCTTCACCAGTGTTCCAGTTCTGTTCCCTACACGGCCTACAAGCACTCAGTGACTGGGTTGCCCCTCCAGTATAATCCTTCCCAGTGTTCCAGTTCCTGTTTCCCTACACGGCCTAGCAAGCACTCAGTGACTGGTTGCCCCTCCAGTAATATCTTCCCATTGTTTCAGTTCTGTTTCCCTACACTGGCCTACAAGCACTCAGTGACTGGTGGCTCCTCCAGTATAATATCTTCCCCCATTGTTCCAGTTCTGTTTCCCTACGCTGGCCTACAAGCACTCAGTGAGGTGCCCCTCCAGTATAATCTTCCTTCCCCAGTGTTTCAGTTCCGTTCCCTACACTGGCCTAAAGCACTCACTTGACGGTGCCCCTCCCGTATAAGCTTCCCCAGTGTTTCAGGTTCTGTTCCTACACGGGACACAAGCCCTCACGGACTAATTGCCCCTCCCGTAGTTTAATCTTCCCCAGTGTTTCAATTCTGTTCCCTACACTGGCCTACAAGCCCTCAGTTGACTGGTTGCCCCTCCAGTAAATAATCTCCCCTTCCCCAGTGTCAGTTCGTTCCCCCTACACTGGCCTAAAGCACTCAGGGGCTGGTTTCCCCCTCCATTATAATCTTCCCCAGTGTTTCAATTCTGCTCCCTACACTGGCCGACACGCCTCACTGACTGGTTGCCCCTCCAGTAGTTTAATATTCCCCATTGTTCCAGTTCTGTTCCCTACACCGGCCTACAAGCACTCACTGACCTGTTGCCCCTCCAGTATATTTTCCCCTATTGTTTTCAATTCTGTTTCCCTACACTGGCCTATGCACTCAGTGACTGTTGCCCCTCCCAGTCGTTTAACCTTCCCTAGTGCTTCAGTCTGTTCCCTACACTGGTTCAACAAGCACTCAGTGACTGGTTGCCCCTCCGTATCAATCTTCCCCAGGTTTCAGTTCTCTCCTACACGGCCTACGAGCCAATCACTGACTGGTTCCCCCCCAACCTCCAGTATAATCTTCCATTTTTTCAGTTCTTTCCTACACTGGTCCTACAAGCACTCACTGACTGGGTTGCCCCTTCAGTAGTTCAATCTTTCACCAGTGTTCCAGTTCTGTTCCCTGCACTGCCTACAGCACACAGTGACTGTTGTCCCTCCATATAATTTTCCCCAGTGTTCCAGTTCTTTCCCTACACGGCCTACAAGCACTCACTGACTGGTGCCCCCCCATAGTTTAATCTCCCCAGTGTTTCAGTTCTGTTCCCTACACCGGCCTACAAGCACTCACTGACTGGTTGTCCCTCCCGTAGTTTTAAGCTTCCCTAGTGTTCCAGTTCTGTTCCCTACACCGGCCTACAAGCACTCATTGACTGGTTGCCCCTCCAGTATAATCTTCCCCAGTGTTCCAGTTCTTTCCCTACACTGTCCTACATGCACTCAGTGACTGGTTCCCCTCCAGTAGTTTAATTCCCCATGTTTTCAGTTGGTTCCCACACGGCTCTCAAAGCACTCATGACTGGTTGCCCCTCCAGTATAATCTCCCCGTGTTTTCATTCTGTTCCCCTACACTGCCTACAGCACTCACTGACTGGTTGCCCGCCTTCCCAGTATAATCGTCCCCCCCCGTGTTTCAGTTCCTGCTCCCTACACTGGCCTACAATCACTCACTGACTAGTTGCCCCTTCCAGTATTTCATCTTCCCCAGTGGTTCCCAGTTCCTGAATTTCCCATACACTGGCCTACGGCACGCATTACTGTTGCCCCCTCTGCAGTATAATCCCCCAGTGTTCGCAGTTCTGTCCCTAACTGGCCTACAATCACTCACTTACTGGTTACCCACCCCTCCATGTAATCTTTTCCCCAGTGTTTTCAATTCTTCTCTCCCTACACTGGCCTACAAGCACTCAGTTACTGGTTGCCCCCTCCAGTAGTTAATATTCCCCAGTGTTTTCCATTCTGTTCCCGACACTAGGCCACAAGCACTCACTGACTGTTAGCCCCTCCATATAATTTTCCCCATGTTTCCAAGTTCTGTGCCCTACACTTGCCTACAATCACTCACTGACTGGTTGCCCCTCCAGTAGTTTAACTTCCCCTTGTTTTAAGAGTTCTGTTCCCTACACTGGCCTACAAGCAGTCACGACTGGTTGCCCCTCCCGTAGTTTAATCTTCCCCAGTGTTTCCGTTCTGTCCCTACACTGGCCCTACAAGCACTCAGTGACTGGTTGCCCCTCCATATAATCTCCCCATGTTCCAGTTCTGTTGCCTACACTGGCCTACAAGCACTCATGAGGGTGGCCTCCTCCAGTATAATCTTCCCCAGTATTTCAGTTCTGTTCCCTACACCGGCCTCCAAGCACTCATGACGGGTGGGCTCCTCCAGTATATCTTCCCCAGTGTTCCCAGGTCTGTTTTTCCCTACGCTGGCCTACAGCACTCAGTGACTGGTTCCCCTCCCAGTATAATCTCCCCAGTGTTTCCTTTCCGTTCCTCAACTGGCCTACAACACTCACTACTGGTTGCCCCCTCCAGTATAATCTCCCCCCCAGTTGGTTCGTTCTGTTTCCCTACACTGGCCTACAACACTCACTGACTATTGCCCCTTCAATAGTTTAATCTTCCCCAGTGTTCCAGTTCTGTTCCCTACACCGGCCTAACAAGCACTCAGTTACGGGTTGCCCCTCCATATAATCTTCCAGTGTCCAGTTCTGTTCGCCCTACACTGCCTAACAAGCAACTCAGTGACTGGTTGCCCACTCCAGTATAATCTCCCCTGTTTCAACTCTGCTCCCTCACGCCTACAACACTCACTGCTGGTTTGCCCCCTCCATATTGAATATCCCCATTGTTCCAGTTTCGGTTCCCTACCCTGGCCTCACAGCACTCACTGACTGGTTGCCCCTTCAGTAGTTCAATCTTCCCCAGTGTTTCAATTCTGTTCCCTACACTGGCCTATACGCAACTCAGGACTGGTTGCCCCTCCAGTAGTTTTACCTTCCCTAGTGTTTCAGTTTCGTTCCCTACCTGGTCTACAAGCACTCAGACGGGTGCCCCTCCAGTATAATCTTCCCCAGTGTTTCCGTTCTCCCCCACCGGGCCTACGAGCAATCACTGAATCACTGACGGTTCCCCGCCTCCAGTATAATCTTCCCCCAGTGTTTCATCGTCCCTACACTGGTCTACAGCACTCACTGACCTGGTTGCCCCTCCAGTAGTTGAATCTTTCTTCCCAGTGTTCCATTTCTGTTCCCTACATCTGGGCCTACCAGCCCTCAGTGACTGGTTGCCCCTCCAGTAATAGTTTCCCCATTTCCAGTTCTTTCCTACACGGGCCTACAGCACTCACTGACTGGTTGCCCCTCCGTAGTTTAAACTTCCCCCGTGTTTCAGTGTTCTGTGTGCCCTACACTGGCCTACAAGCCTCACTGACTGTGTCCCGCCCATAGTTTATCTTCCTATGTTCCAGTTCGTTTCCCTACACTGCCTACAAGCACTCAGTGACTGGTTGCCCCCTCCAGTATAATCTTCCCCATGTTCCAGTTCTTGTTCCCACACTGGCCTCCCATCACTCAGTGACTGGTTGCCCCCCAGTAGTTTTAACCGTCCCCCGTGTTTCATTTTGGTTCCCTACACTGGCCTACAATCACTCATGACTGGTTGCCCCCTCCATAGATCTTCCCCCAGTGTGTCGTCTGTTCCCTACACTGGCCCTACAAGCACTCACTGACCGGTTGCCCTTCCCGTATAATCTTCCCCCGTGTTTCAGTTCTGTTCCTTACACTGGCCTACAAGCACTCATGACTAGTTGCGCCCTCCAGTATTTTAATCTTCCCCAGTGTTTCCCAGTGCTGTTCCCACACTGTCCTACAAGCACTCAGTGACTGTTTTGCCCCCTCCAGTATAAGCTCCCCAGTGTTCCATTCTGTTTCCCTACACTGGCCCTAACAAAGCACTCTCACTGACTGGTTATCCCCTCCATTATAATCTTCCCCAGTGTTTCAATTCTGCTCCCTACACACTGGCCTACAAGCACTCAGTGACTGGTTGCCCCTCCAGTAGTTAATTCACCAGTGTTCCGTTCTTTCCCTCTCACTGCCTCAAGCACTCAGTGACTGGTTGCCCCTGCCATTATCTCTTCCCCATTGTCCATTCTGTTTCCCTCACTGCCTATAGCACTCACTGACTGGTTGCCCCTCAGTATAATCTTCCCCAGAGCCTTGTTCCGTTCGGTTCCCTACACTGGCCTACAAGCACTCAGTTACTGGTTGCCCCATCCAGTAAAAGCTGCCCAGTGTGTTCAGTTCTGTTCCCACACTGGCCTACACGCACTCACTGACTGTTGCCCCCCTCCAGTAAAAAATTCTTCCCCAGTGTTTCAGTTCTGTTCCTTACACTGGCCTACAAGCACACAGCTGACTGGTTGCCCCCCCAGTAGTTTAATCTTCCCCCGTGTTCCGTTCTATTCCCCACTGGCCTACAAACACTCGTGACTGGTTGCCCCTCCAGTATATCTTCCCCCCAGTGTTCCATTCTTTCACCTAAACTGGCCCCAAGAACTCACTGGACGGTTTACCCCCTCCAGTAGTTTTATCTTTCCCAGTGTTTCAGTTCTGTTCCCTACCTGGCCTACAAGCACTCACTGACTGGTTGCCCTCCAGTAGTTTAACTCCCAGTGGTTTTCAGTCGTTCCCCTAACCCTGCCTACAAGCACTCCACTGACTGGTGCCGCCCCTCCGTAAGTTTAAAAATCCTTCCCATTTTTCAGTTCCTTCCTCCCTACACTGCCTACAGCACTCACTGACTGTTTTGCACCCCCAGTAGTTTCTCTTTCCCAGTGTTTTAGTTCTGTTCCCTACACTGGCCTACATCCATCACTGACTGGTTGCCCCTTCCAGTATGTTAAAAAATCTTTTCCCAGTGTTTCCGTTCTGTTTCCTTACTGGCTATAAGCACTCACTGCCTGGTTGCCCCTCCATATAATCTTTCCCAGTGTTTCCCGTCTGGTTCCCTCCACTGGCCTACAATCACTGAGTGACTTGTTGCCACGCCAGTATAAATCTTCCCCAGTGTTTAAGTTCTTGTTCCCTACACTTTCCTACAAGGCACTCAGTGACTGGTGGCCTCCCCAGTATAATCTTCCCCAGTGTTCTTCCTGTTCCCTAACGCTGGCCTATAAGCACTCACTGACCTGGTTGCCCTCCAGTCGTTTAATCTTTCCCAGATGTTTCAGTTCTGTCCCTACACTGGCCACAAGCACTCACTGACTGGTTGCCCCTCCAGTATTTAATCTTTCCTAGTGTTTCAGTTCTCTTCCTACACTTTCCTACCAAGCACGCCCTAACTGGTTGCCCCTCCAGTAGTTCAATCTTCCCCAGTGTTTCAGTTCCGTTCCCTACACTGGCCTACAAGCACTCAGTGACTGGTTGCCACTCCAGTATAATCTTCCCCAGTGTTTCAGTTCTGTTCCCTACACTGGCCTACAAGCACTCACTGACTGGTTGCCCCTCCAGTATAATCTTCCCCAGTGTTCCAGTTCTGTTCCCTACGCTGGCCTATAAGCACTCACTGACTGGTTGCCCCTCCAGTAGTTTAATCTTCCCCAGTGTTTCAGTTCTGTTCCCTACACTGGCCTACAAGCACTCACTGACTGGTTGCCCCTCCAGTATAGTTTATTTAATCTTTCCTAGTGTTTCAGTTCTCTTCCCTACACTGTCCTACAAGCACTCACTGACTGGTTGCCCCTCCAGTAGTTCAATCTTCCCCAGTGTTTCAGTTCTTTTCCCTACACTGGCCTACAAGCACTCACTGACTGGTTGCCCCTCCAGTAGTTTAATCTTCCCCAGTGTTTCAGTTCTGTTCCCTACACTGGCCTACAAGCACTCACTGACTGGTTGCCCCTCCTCCAGTAGTTTAATCTCCCCAGTGTTTCAGTTCTGTTCCCTACACTGGCCTACAAGCACTCACTGACTGGTTGCCCCTCCAGTAGTTTAATCTCCCCAGTGTTCATATGCCTCTCCAGTAGTTTAATCTTCCCCAGTGTTGCCCTTCACTAAGTTTTAACCTTCCCTAGTGTCTCAGTTCTGTTTCCTACACTGGTCTACAAACACTCACTGAATGGTTGCCCCTCCAGTAGTTTTATCTTCCCCAGTGTCTCAGTCCTGGGTGCTCGGATATTCTGCAGCAAGTGGTATGGTTACAGTATGGCCTGCCTCTCCTGTAAAATGAAATACAATACACTATGGTACTGAACATTTGTGAGAATAGATCAGTATTAAAACTGCTATTAATGATGTATTTATTTTATAACCATTTTAAACTGGGGTTTTTTTTTTTAAAGCCAATTTACAAATTTAAAGTTCAACCATGTATTAATGTTTACTTCCATAACATGAAGGAGGAGCAGCTGCCATCAGTCAAAAATATCTGCTTGTGCTGAGTATGTCCAATCTTAAACCTATGCAATCTATGACTGTTTACTATCTTTACCACTGACTGTGACCTGGTGTATCCCCAAACATTTGCGCAGCAGTTTGCGAAGTCATCTCGGTAAAGCAATATTGTCCAACATTTTGTTTACACAAACGTAAATACAATTGGGCTGCAATCATTATCTGAAGGGCATTTCACACTGTGACACCATTTATTTCCAGTGCTTGTATTAGGGGATAGAGGTCTCAAATGTCACTAAGACAGAGAATCAATACATGGTCTTTCTTGAATACATTAGGAAAGAAAAACTGCCCCCCCATTGGCAACCTCTGCTCATCAACTCAGACCTGATCAAGTTATATTTACAAGCCAGGCATCACAAACACATATATACACACACACATATTTAAGGCTGCACGGTTTCTCAGTTAACTCCCACGTGAATGAAAACCGGTTTGACTCTGTCTCGGTTAGACTCGGTCACCAATGGTGCTGTAGCTCAAACCGTCAAATTCAACAATGTTTGATTTCTGTAGGGAGCATCGTAGGATTATTTCACATTTTTTCACCTAATTGCTTATTTATTACGTTTAAAGTTGGACTCTTAGATGACTTTCAGAGTTGGAGGTTTTGACAGTTTTTAAGTGTTTCAGACTAGCTCATAGGGTGTTCAATTCTGTTGAGGTTAACCTTTGAGACTAGCTTGTGGGTATGAAGAGTCGCTGAACATTGTGTCGAAATTTGAAGGATGGTCAACATCTGTCGAAGCACATGATTATTCAAGTGCCTGAAACGTGCAATCTCCAATTGTTCAAATCAACTATAGTCCGTACCCACCAAGTATGTTGCAATGGGAGCACCTTGGAAAAATGTGTATGTTATGCAAATTGACAGCTTCCAGCAATGGCCATTCTCGATCCATCTGAGATTTTCACTGGTGCAGACCTGTGGCAAGCAAGTCACTTGGCCAACAGCATATATCCAAACATCTGCTAATCAAATCTTTCCCTCCTGTATCTGACACCTATGGTCCATAGACACTTGTGAACTAAACAATGGCCAAGCAGAACTTGATCAAAGATACACTGGTACGTTTCAGACTCTGCAATTACCTGCCTGAAACGTGCAATCTTCCAATTGTTCAAATCAACTGTAGTCCGTACCCACCAAGTATGTGCAAGGGGAGCACCTGGGAAAAATGTGTTATGTTATGTATATGCAATGGACAGCTCCAGCAATGCACTTCTCGATCTCATCGTGAGATTTCACTGGGGCAGACATGTGCAAGCAAAGATCACTTGGCCACAGCAGTATATCAAACAATCTGCTAGCAAAACTATACCCCTGCTAATCTGAACCTATGTACCTAGACACTGTGAACTAAACAAGGCGCATATGAACTTGACAAAGATTTAACTGTAAGTGTCCAGACTCTGCAATACCCTGCATTAAACCCACAGTGGCCATGGAACCAAAAACAAGGTCAAGCAGGCCTGCAACAGGCTCCATGAAACCAAAAAAAAAAGTAGGAGAAAAAATAGATTAGGAAATTTTTAAAAAAGTAGAGGAGGGAAAGTAGGATTTTATCAGAAAAGTAGGGCGCGAAAGTAGGACCTTCATTAAATCTTCAGGAGCAGTTCCTCTGTTGTGACTCACCAGCAGGCCTTCATTAACAGAGTCATGTACCTTGTACTCACCGGACAGTAGTAGCTCATAAACCTGACAAATTTTCCCCCCCCCCCCCCCCCCCCCAATATGTAGTGAACTGGTATGATATGTTATTGAGATATGTGCATTGATTCAGTTTATACGGAATGATGACACTGAGCAAGCATCATTGAAGATACAACCCATAACCTTTGACCCTTCTGATCATTAGTCCATTCTGGTCCAGGTCATCAAAGCATGAGCAGAAGAAGAAACTGCCCAAACGTTATTTAATTCTACAATTTGAACAAAATTGCCTTGGAACTCCCATCAATTTAATGACCTTTCCACACTGGGCCATGGGTTCCGAATCCCTGGAGACCCCTGAAGTAACGGCTATCAGGCCGGTATTATGACCGAACACACACGGTGCAACAGAATTTTTGAAGAAACACAAAGTTTGCAGTATTTCATTATAATGGGCTCCAGCGCCAAGGCGGCCCTAGGCCCCCCAACATCCCAAGAACACCACCAATGGCCCTCTACCCAACGACGATTACATGCAACTTTGAAGAAAATTGATTGAAGCTCGGGGGAAGAGGAGGAGATACATTTCAAGTACCATTGTGTGAAAATCAATAAAATGGATCTCTGTTAGACCATCAATATGATCGAAAATCAGCACTGTGCACCTAATTTGTGAGAAGTAGTGTTGCAGCTCTCCATTATTGGCCCATTGGGTCCCTTTAATGCCATTTGGCCTTGACTTTCGGGTGCCGTGGTCATCGATGACCATCAGGCACCACCCCATAAAGATTGTGACCAAGTCTGGTCGAAATTCATTGAAAGCCCCCCAAGAACATTTTTTGTGGCCCAAAAACCAAAGTGACAACAGACCAGACCGGCAGGCAGGCAGGCAGGCAGACCGGCAGACAGACAGACAGACAGTACAGACAGACAGCAGACAGACAGGGACAGACAGACAGACCAGACAGACAGACAGATAGAGGAGATAGATAGAGATAGATAGATAGATAGATAGGATAGATAGGATAGATAGATAGAATGCTCAACCAGTCGTATAGCTGGTTTGAGCTAATTGAGCCAAAAAACAATTATAGCACACATTTATTTTCCTTCTCTCGTATTATGACATCAATAAAGAATGTTAATCGTCACAACATGTGGGACAGATTAACCTTTAAACCATAAATGTGTACTGCCACAAAGCTTGGGTTGAGTGTTAGTGTAACATGCATGAATGTTTCCAGTGTCATTATTCCTCTACCAACCTTCAGTTATTCGAAAAGAGATTGGACAATTTACTGGAAGGACCAAGATAATTGATACCAATTGATACCACTAACATACAGGACTGTAGGTACCTTTAAGTGCACTTTGGAAAAAAAAATTATTATTATGTTATAATGTTCCTTAGTCATACATTGTCAACACATGCTTCTGTTCAAAAACGTGACATAGGGCTCCTGGAAAGCTTTGTGAATAGTGTTCATTAGTCACCCCAAATAACCTTTTCATTTGAATCCCCAATTTAGATAATAGAGGTTTTCCCAAACTCCACATTTTTTGTATTCTTGGCCCATTTTATGGCAGAAAAAACCCTTGGATTATCATGTAGTAAATGTCACAGTGTCTGTTCATTCATTCATTAGTCCTGACACTTGTCAACACATGCTTCCATTCCAAACAATGAAAATATAACAACGTCTATATTGATCATCATTACCCTTGAGCTATCGGAACTACTGAACTAGGAAAGGCTTGTTAGTCGGCAGCTGCTGAGAAAAGACACTGATCTTCGATGACTCACTCTAAATTTTCAATATTATCAGTGTCAACCTATTTCGGTGGTAAAACCAAGAACCAGCACCACATACTCTACAATTGTATGGGCCAATATGAGGACTTACATGCACTGCTACAAACAGCATGTGATTTCTATGATTTTCTACATGTTAATCTCTTTATACTATTGTGTACATACCCATACAGTACATCCAGCACATGTACATACAATGTATCTAAACTCATTTACAGGCATGACATGACAGCAGAGGTAGGTCGCTTGGCAAACTTAGCAAGAGATGTTGAAAAGTTGTTTCATGACTTTCCTGCATTTCTCTCCTATGTTTTCTCCCATGTCTTCTATTATGGCTTGCTAGTCACTATTCGCAGTAATACGTTCCTCTCCATCCTTTAGCTTGAGCTTGTAATCTTACCTGGAGGCAGTTCTGAAACCTGCAATGACTAGCTACTTCTGAGAATATAATGTGGGTGTTTATTGCTGGGAAATTTTGTGATGAAACACTACTCCAGGATTCGTTTTAGCAGCAGACTTTTAGAGAACAAGTAGAGCAATCGGAGGAAGTAGATTTTCAGGGAAAAATGTAGGAGAAGTAGGAGGCCAGGGTCAAAAAGTAAGGAGTTTGAAAAAAGTAGGAGCCTGTTGCATGCCTGCGGTCAAGTGGCCATTGTTGATTGGATTTCTCGAAAAATTTTACCTCTGTGGGTGAATGCCAGCTGGACGTGTGGTGTGTCAGTACGAGTAGTCCAGCATGAATAATCTCTTCAACAATTTGTCAGCAAGGTTTCATGGAGATGAAAGTCACTGA
Source organism: Sclerodactyla briareus (assembly GCA_026419785.1). NCBI lineage: Eukaryota > Metazoa > Echinodermata > Holothuroidea > Dendrochirotida > Sclerodactylidae > Sclerodactyla > Sclerodactyla briareus. The sequence continues at coordinate 72,251 of JAODTK010005681.1, forward strand.
CTCACTGTTACACCAAATTGGATGATTCTGTTAAAGTGGAAATATATGACGTAAAGCAGGGGAATCAATGTTGACACACTGGTAACAAAGAGATAGATGAGCCCCTGCTCCCATATAGGGCTGAAGTCCAGATTCCTGGAACTCTGAAGTATGCTTATTGACCCATTATGATCGAACCTCAGCCTGACGCTGTACTCAAAATTTGTAAGGGAAGTCAATCTGCATGATTTCACAAGAAAGGTCCCAAGGCTAACATTGAACCTCGGCCAGAAGTTATACACCCCCACTAGACCACTATACCCAAGGGAGCAACACATGTCTATAAGGAAATCAATTGAAACTGTCGAAGGAGATCTTCCAAGTACCGTTTTGAGAAGTTTCATGGTAGAGCTCTCAAGCCCAAGTGGACTAGCTTGGATAAAAACAAACCTAACACCAAGCTGCTGAGAGACCATCATTAGGACAGAATGTCAGCATTGTGCACAAAAATGCCAGCACTGTGCAGCAAAATGTGTAGGAACAAGCATTTGCTAATTCCACATGTGGGCTCGGGGCCCCACAGGGCCTTAATCCGATCCCTTGGAACCCTGAAGGTATGGCATTGGCAATTAGACCCCTCATTATGACCGAACATCACATGTGCAACCAAATTTGGTAGGATATACAAAATTTTTCTGTATTTCATAAAATGCGCACGAACTGGGCCCTGGTCCCAATAATTCCAAAGACCTACAACAGCCATCCCCCAAATTGTTACTGTAATTAAAAGAAAATCATTGAAGCTCTGGGAGAGAGTCCTTTCAACTGGGACCTTGTTAACCAAATTCGCCTGAACAACCCGAAAGTACGGCTGTTAGACCATCATCATGACTGAATGTCGGCACTGTGCAACAAATTTGAAGAGAAGCATTTTGCAGATATCACCTATGGGGCACCAGTTGCCTAACTGGCCTTTGGTGACCAAATCCCTCGCACCCTGAAGTACGGCTAATAGATTATCATTAAGACCAAACATCAGCAATGTGCAACAAAATTTGTAAGTGAGAACAGATTTTGTTTTATTTCAATACTGGGGCCCCAGGCCCAAACTGAGCTCAGGCCCAAAATTGCCAAAGACCCCAAACAGCCCTCTACCCACAGGACCATTACATCTAGCTTTGAAGAAAATCAATTGCAGCTTGTGGGAGATGCATTTTAAGTACAATTGTGTGAAATTTCATATGAGGGCCTCAGGACTGAGTGGGACTCTGACCGAAATTTCTGACACCCAGAAGGGTACGGCGTTAGACAGCAATCTACCAAAACATCGCACTGTGCTAAAAAAAAAGTGTGAGAGATCAGATGTTGTTGATTCATATACTGGGCTACAGGGCCCAAACTGAGTCAGGCCCAACTTTCCTGAACCACCCTAAGGCGTCTACACGAAGGACCATTTATGTAGCTTCATAAAAATAAATTGAAGCGTGAAGAGGAGATGCAAACTGGCCATCACAAAAAATGGCTAAATGACCAATAGACTAATAGTGACAACCTGCGAATAACAATGTTGTCCCATGCTTGGAACAGAAATAGACAATGGAGTGCAACCACACATGGAATGAATAAGAAAAATCGACTAAGCCTCAACGGAATGGAGGCAGGAATGTGTTCAATTATTGAATGGTACAGATCACCACAGGCTGCCAGGGTAGTTTCCAATCCATGGCCCAGCTACTGCCGAAAACGTAGGCTCATTGGCTACTGACCAAAACTACAGACCTAATGCACCTATCAAAACCAGTAACCTCTCAAAAACCCCATTCCAATGCACTGTGGCATGAACACATAGCCTTTTATATGTATCAATTATAATACAAATACCCTGGCTCATAGGTGATGATAATTTTATGAGCAGTCCAAGGTTGTCCTTCTCATCCAACCCTCCAATTCAGAAATAAACAATGCTAGCATTTGGGTACACAGAGTTAACAGGAAGGTCTTCTCGGCTAAGAAGTTAATAGGCAATGGATAACCAGAGAGGGTGACCCATTGAAGCTAAAATGAAATACACATAGTGGGCAAGTAGTTGGGGGATTTAAGGGAATTGAATACAAGTCAATGAGTCAGTATTCAATACTGGGAATGAAAGTGGACATGAATGACAAAACCAAATAAGTTTATAAAATATGGGTTCAGGAACAGGCAACTGCAGTTGGAAATTTAATTGAACCTGGCCAAAAATGTCTCAGCTCTCCAAACTGGTCATTTGAGTGTAATAAAAATGCGCAGACAATAAATTTCCAAAGTCAATTTATTTTTAATTTAGAAAATATGCACTATTGGGGGGCGCAAATTATGAATTTTAAATAGCCTTCAAAACTTGAATCCCTGAATCATCAGTTACCATCATTCTGTGAAAACTGACAGGAGTTCCATGTAAACACGGAATCTGTGGAGGCGGAAAAAAGCATTCACAGATATTTCAACATGGTAGTTCAATAGCCCCTTAAAAACTTTGAACAGAAAAGTCGGTAAGTGTGGCTACCCATCATTATGAGCTAGAACATCCAACACATTTTGGCCAACTAAAGTTGGTAGGATGAGAACATTTTGCGTGATTGATTGCACAGATGGGCCCTTGGGCCCACACGGGGCATTGATTCCAAAAATCCAGAGAACTGTGGAGGTTAGGGCTATTAGACATCATAATTGACTGAATATCAGCACCAAACTTGTGAGGAGCATTTTGCAATGATTTCCATTATGGGCCATAGGGGCCGAATAGGCCTCAGGGCCCGAAGTTGAACACCCACCAATGGACCACAACCCAAGGAGCATTACAAGAAAAAAAAAATTGGAACTGTGGGAGGGAGTTGCTTTTGACGTACATTGTGTGAATTTCATGAAATGACCCTCGGGTCCAAGTGGCAGGGGACCTCGGATGAAAAATTCCTGGAAACCCACAGGGTACATCTGTTTTACACATCCGATGGCAGCAAAGAGCACCAGAATTCATAAGAGGAGGAGCATTTTGCGTCATTTCCACATGAGTACCCAGGGCCCCCACACTGGTCCTTGGGTCCCAAATCCTTGGGCCCTCTGGCAGCGTACAACAAATTACACCATCATTAGACCAAACATTAACACTGTGCAACAAAATTTTGAAGGAGATACAAGATTTTGTGGTATTCATTAAAACGCCTGGGACCCAGACATCCTGAACAACCCAATAGACCCTCTAATCCAAGAACCATTACAGGTTAATTGGAAGAAAATCAAGGTAGATGTGGGAGGAGTGAATTACAGTACCATTGTGTGAAATTTAATAAAACAGACGAATGGAACCTTGGACCAAAAATTCCTGACACCTTGAAGTACGATGTTAGAAAATCATTATTGACCAAATGTTCAGCATGTTGCACAAAATTTGTAAGAGGAGAAGCATTCTGGCATAATGTCACAGGGATGGGCCAAGCCCCGGCCCACACTGAGCCTCCGGATCATAATCCTGGGTCAAAGGGATAGCATTAAGACAAACATTTTTTTGGGGGGGGGGGGGGGGGGGGGGGGGGGGGGGGGGCGGGGGGGGGGGGGGGGGGGGGGGAGGGGGGGGGGGGGACCCTGAAACTAGCACTGTGAAACAAACTTTATAGGAGATGCATGATTTGCAGATTTCATAACATATGGCGCTTTAGGGCCCAAACTTGGCCCTGGGCCTATGGGGATCTTGGACCAAAAAATCCTGAACAACCCAAGGTACAGCTTGTCAGACCATCATCATGACGGAATGTCAGCAATGTGCACCAAAATTTGTAAGAGGAGAAGCATTTTGCATATTTCCACATGAAGGAGCCCCATCCCACACTATGCCCTAGACCCCTGGGCCACCCTGAGGTCCGCTATTAGAAACACCCATTATATACTGCTGAACATCAGCACTGTTCACAAAATTTGTAGGAATACAAGATTCACACAGTAATTTCATATAATGGGCCTCATGGCCCGAAATTTGTCTGAGCCCACAATTCCCGAACACCCCTGATGGCCATCTTTCCCAGGACCATTACATGTAACTTAGAAGAACCCAAATGAATTGTGTGGGGGCAGATGCATTTTTCGTACTATTGTGTAAATTCCATAAAGGGTCCGTTGTGGCCCACAATGGGCCTTGGACCAAAATTCCTGAACCGCCCGAAGGTACGTCTGTTAAACCATCATATGACCGAACATCAGTACTGTTGAACAAAATTTTAGTGAGATTCAAGATTTCACATATTGCCTTAAAGGGGCCTATTGCCCAAATTCGTCCGAGCCCACAATTCCGAACACCCCCCCCGATTGCGCTCCTAACCCAAACCATTACATTAACTTAGAAGAACATCAATGAATCGTGTGGGAAGAGATGCCATTCAAGTACTATTGTGTGAATCCATAAAATGTGCCTTTGGGCCCGAGTTGGGTGCCCTAGGGACAAAATTCCTGAAAAACCCCGACGTACAGCTGTTGACCTCATAAATTACCGAACCATCAGCACTGTGCCCAAAAATTTTAGAGATACATTTTTGAATTTTACACATAATGGCCTTATTCCTTACAAAAAAAAAAATCTGACGCAAAACATGGTTGGTCGCCAGGGCATCTACAGCAAAGACGGGTTGTTCACCCTTGAGCAGGGTGAAACAGGGGTGATTCACCATGAACCCATGCCATGACACCCACTCTGACATGGTTGTTCAACCAAGAGTGCAAAGATTTGGTATCCCACGTCTAGACATTGTCAAGGCTAGTTGTTGACCAGGGCCAGACTAGGCTCCCCACTCAGTAGTTGTCACCCACTCAGTGCAAGTGTATGGAATCCTTTCACAGTAACCTGCCACATTTCATAAGATTCAATGAGAACCCTGTTTGCAGTTTGACTGTGGCTGGTTTGCCCCGTCAGACTAATAAGTGACATGGGTGTCATGTCTGGCTGCAGTCACAGACCATGCGGTGGCCCTTGTCATCAACACCCCACCAACCATGCCTGACATGGGCACATGGTGTCTGACACCCCGAGTAATACAGCCACCCCCCGAACAACATTCCGTCCACCGCATGAAACACCCATGTTTTTTGGCCAATTTTTTTGTAAGGGATATTGCCCCTTTAATGGGCTTGACCTTGACCTTCAAAGGTCAAACATGTCCAGGTCATGAAATTGTGTACAAGTTTGGTGAACATCCATGAGAATGACCGTTGGGAGCCAAAAAGGCAATGTTAACCAACACTGGATAGATAGATAGATAGTAGATAGTAGATAGTATAGATAGATAGATAGGAAGGATAGATAGATAGAACGAATCGGACATGCAGATTCCAATAGCTCAACCAGCATAGCTGGTGTGAGCTAAAAATCTGAGCATGCCCGCCGCACAGCGGTCGACGGCACGAAGCCCTGAGAGGAATGAAAATAATTCAGTTATGCGCAAGCACGAATCACAAAAATCTCGCGTAATCTCGCGTACATGAAATCACCACAGGATAACTGTCAGGAAGATAAGTCAGTGTGTACATTATCCTGAATCCTCAGGCCAAGCGTCACGGTCATCGCAGCTTATCGTTACTGTAATAATAAAACTGTATGCATGTCGATGGCTCACCACGTTGCTCGTGCACTACGTTCAGACCCATAAACAAAGCCCTGCTGGAACACGTTGTCCAGATTCCCACTGACGATGTACAGTGCAGCTCGCAGCGCTCCATGACAGACCAATGACATCGTACCTACTTTACCATATGTACTTAACGTCAAGGAAATGCGCCTGACTCTGTGATGAGGAATCGACTGAATATTCCAATCGTCGATTCCAGATACTTGCAATATAATCGCATGGGCTCAATTCTATGATGAAAGAACATGATACTTAGGAAATACCGATACAAACCAAAAAATATAAACATTAACACGCAATTTTCTTTTTTTGGAATCTTCTTAATATGGAAGGATGTATAAAAGAAGTGAAAAGTGAAAACATAGGACATACTCATAAAAGTAAGCTGGAAGTTGCGGTAGTATAGTAGGTTGTGCGAACTCTCGGTGCTTTCTTGGTTATCTGCGGTTATCTTGGAGAGATAACCGTGCAGCCTTACACATTTTCCTGGATAGCATAGATTCCTCATGACTTTGTGGATGAATCAAAAAGACATAATCATACAATTTTGTGGTAGTCATTATGAGTTTACCTGTGTCGTGAAGAAGCCATCTTCGTCCGCGATCCCCTTAAAATGATATTCTATGGACGAGTGAACTCAAGCAGCCCTCCTCCGTACTCCTCTTCAACAGCCTTGCTGATACCCATGGCTTCAGCTCCCTTCAAGAGACTGGGAAGAAGAAATAACGAGTGCATTGTAAACGTCTCAATCTGTGAAGGATGGACCAGATTAGTTTTGAAAGCCAGAGAACTTCCAAAGTCCATATATTTCATTTATTTGACACTGTCCAGTATAGTACCAGGGTTCTGCACAGCAAATTCTTGTGCTGGCTAAAAATTTGAAACATTTTCAGGCAATTTGACTGATAAGTGACAACAATGACATTTAATTGCGCTTATATATGGGAATAATGATAATTTTATATATCTGTGCCGGCTGGACGACCTCAAACTCCTCAGGAGGGCGGTTGGAAAAAGCGGAGGGCGGCCTACTCGACCCCAGTGCCCATTAGTTAACGGGTAGACAGTAGGGACAGTGGGGAAAGACTCTTGCCTCAAAATCAGGATGAGGGGGGGGGAGACCTCCCACCCCCCTCCCAACCCTTGATTTGCTCTGGACAACCACCTGGTTAAACATGTAACCTCATAAAATCAGAATGGAGTGGGATAGTGTACATTTATAACGATAACATGTATCAATGCCAGGTAAAATGCAATACCTGCTAGATATAGGGAGATTCAAGAGCGGCAAACCGGTGGGTTTTCTCTTCTCTTTCAATAAAGTACATGGTGAGGGCAATCCATAACTGCTCCATGATGTGAGACAGCTACATCATGCACAAGAGACTCTGAGGAGAAGGGGAAAAAATTCCAGCATGCTGATTCTGGCTCAGAAAGATGAAGATTAAAAAAAATAGGAGGATCTCAACCTGAGGAACAGTGCCAGACTATGAGAATGAGAGAGGATGATTCATAAGGGCAAAGGCTGAAGACTGTAAAGAGTGGCAGTAATGTGGTCATATTGGTTGAGAGGATGGGTCTCCTGTGAAAAGATCAAGGGCCGCCAGGAATCTGAAGAGGCCCCATCCAATATGGCAAACCATGTTCTTAAGGGACCAAATTTTGTGCTTTGTTCAGGAAGGAAGCAGCTCTACCACGGTAGTTAGAGTACTTTCTGCCGAAATAAAGTCCCCACTAATGGAAGCTTGGTAGCGATAGTATGATATGGACACACAAAAGGAGGAGTAGTGATCTAAGATCGAGATATGTAAGAGAAGCAGACTGCGTGAGATCTGTCAGCATGGAAAAGAACAGAAGTACGAATCATGCCAAAGTCAGTCAGTGAGTGTCTTATGAATCCATATCTATCGTCATTCAAGATGAAATCAAAGCAAATAAAAAAGGCTGTCAAGAATCACTATCAGAGACGTGACATTGATGTTAATAGTGTTACAGGTTGTCGTGCTGGATTTCAACACATCATGGCAGATGGGCCGGTCCCAAATCTGTGTGATCTATGTGCACACCCAGAATTTATCAGATCCGGTGCTAACCACCAAAAATCCCAATGTCTTGAGATTCAAAATTGTAATCAAAGAATTGTTTGGATTATGTTCTAATATGACCTTTGAAAGATGTTGAAAAACAGCTATAGATCACATTGTTGAAGGAATATTTTTAATTTTTTTTAGGCATTTGCTGTCTTTTTCGAAGAGAAGAAAGAAAGTTTGAGTGCACAGTCAACGTTACCTGTAACTTTTGGTATGTGGCAGGAAATGACTTTTGTGGATTCAATAAATAGTAGTTGTATAGTTGCATAAGGACTAGTGTAGTCTTCTGATGGAAGAGTGAAGAGCTGCTATTTAATTATTTATTTATGATGAACATTAACATAGCGCCATTACTTAAAACGATATTCTAAGACGCTTTCAAAGTAAGTACAAAAAAAAACGGAGCAAGGATACAAAAATATAAATACAGAAAAAATAAAACGTACTGTAAAATTGCAAAGAAGAATGGCGGAGAGAGCAAGAGTGCAGGAAAAGTTAACCAAAAATGCTTCTCTGTTGCATGAGAGATTCATCCATGGAGTCTCAAGGTATGTCATGCAGTCAGGGGAGAAGAAGCTAGAGATTCAGAATAGTGGGAGACCAGACCTCTCAAAGGAAGCAGCAAGAGATACAGCCAGTCATTGTGTATGTGTGAGCGTTGTTGTAGATGTGTGGATGCTGATGTCTGCTGCGTTCTCTCTTGAATCGTCTCCAACCAGTCTAAGAGAGGCGGCACGGTCTTATCGGGAGGTCAGAGGACGCGTGGCAGTGAGCGGGGACAGTTTCCAGGATAAGATTCTTCTTAGCATGTATTTTAGCAGTTGTCCGTGATCTGAAGGCAAATATGCTTGGCTGAAAAAAAAAAAACCCCAATGGTCCGTCACAATAATATATTGGCAATTTTGAAAACCTGAGAGCTAAGCCATATTTGCATGTGATGATAGCAATTGAGTTCCACAGTGTAGAGAGTAGCAACCCAGAAACCCACCGAGCAACCCAGGAACCCATAGTCCATGACCCCCCGAGTTGAGGGATGGTAATACAATCACTGTCCAACCGAACCGGTGGGACAGCATTTGCAGATTTCGTGCTCTGTTTTCTACATAATAGTTCAATAGCCCTCTTTGACCCTCAAAACTATCAACATCGGACGAGGACCATGATACAAATGGCTCTGAGCGGTTAATTGTTTAATTCACATAATATCTGTGAGAGGAACATATTTATTTGTAGAAGGAGCACTCTCTTTCGCAGCAGTTTTCACATACTCAAGATCATTGCCCATTATGCCCCTTCAACTTCCACCTTAACCTCAAAAAGGTTTGGGGGATGTTCCATGAGCAAATAAACAGTGTACTAAATTTGGTCAACTTCATGAAAGAGGATTACGAACACATGAGGAGAACAGAGAGGCAGAAGCTCACAGACCCCGAACACCACGGATCCAAAGAACAGACAGGCTGACAGTGGCAGACTCACCAGACACAATAGCTCAACCACTATAGCTAATTTGAGCTAAAATAAATGTATAATTAAAATTGGTAAATGGGTGACAGTTTAAACCCCTGTTGCAACAGGCAGAACTGGTAGCTAATTGATGCCCTACTTAAGTAGGTATAATACAGAAAGCCGAAGGCTTAGTGATTCATTGAATCTTCTGACAAACCTACAGCCAGACACAGGACAAATGGGAGTTACACACTCGTTATGGGCGAAATAACGTCTGACAAATTTCCATTTCCTTAGCAAACGATAGGGCTCCTAGACCGTAAAGGATAGGCTACACACTAAATTTCAATGTTTTCAGACTTCTGCCTCTGTGACCTCAAATGAACTGTGTCCTGACCCCATGTTAATCTGGGAGCACACATACCAAAGTTTGAGCTTTCATCTATACAGGTGGGGTAGAGTTATCGTGTTTACAAGCCAAAATGACCCAAAATATTGACTTGTGTAACCAAATTTTTATTTTGACCAAAAAATCACCCCCGACCTGAAACGAAAAAAAAAAAAGGGCCCTGTACTCCCCAATAAGAAAGCATACAACGAATTTCAACTGATCAGACAAACCATTCTGGACTTAGGTGTTACAAGGTTTTCCGACTTTGACCATGGTGACCTCAGATGACCTCGACCTGACCCCAAAACAATGGGGTTCATGTACTCATACATGACGAAAAACAATCCAAGTATGAGCTTCATCCATCCAGGTGGGGGCGAGTTTCGTGTTTACAAGCCAGCGTGACATACATACATACATACAACACTACATACATACAACACCACACTGTCATGACGATAGATTCCTCGACTGCGTCAAGGAAAATAAAAATTGGTTAATTGTAAACAGTGCAAACCCTTGGAGACACTTATACAGTAAGCTAATGTGAGCTGATAAATTAGTTAGGTAATAAGGTTGGTTGGATAGTTTGTAATTTTGTATAAAACCTTGTTGGTGTTTAAAGTAGCAGGGCGTACCGAGAATCGTCTTTGGAGGGGGGTTTTGTTTTTTTTTTGGGGGTTTTTTGAGTTTTGAGGAGGGGCGGGGGAGGGGCCTTGATTTTTTTGGAAGGGGGGTTTTTTTTTTTTGAGGGTTTAATGTTTGAGGTCCTTTCTTAACCCAAGAGGAAGGGCGCCTGCCCTCATTATAATATGCGCCCTCATTACTACGTCATTGGCAAATAAAAAATAAGTAAGTACAATTTACGAGCCCTAGACCACATATGCTACAACATTATTGCTGAAAATAGCAGCTGCAAAAGTTGCCAAAGGTTTCTACGGTGAACTGCCAGTTCTGGGTTTTGTTGAAAATTCATAGTAGGATCACTTGGGTCATGGGAGGTTCTGAACCCCCGGCCCCCACCACGTGGCGCCTGCCCCCCCGGCCTCCCCCGCCTATGGTCAGAGACCCTGAAGCAAAGGAAATATGATTGACCTTGTTGAAACAGCCTCTTTGCCGGATCTGTGTTACCCTCTGTTTCAACTCTGCTGCTGTACTTCCATGCTTCCAGATTCATCCAGCCTCGACCTAGAAGAAGGGAGAGAGAAGAGAGGCCTCGAGGAGGAGAGAGAGAGCGAGGAGAGACTTTAGAGTTTTTTTTTTTTTTTTTTTTTGGAGAGAGAGAGACCTTTAGAGAGAGAGGGATGAGAGAGACTTAGACTTTAGGAGGGAGAGAGAGAGGAGAGACTAGAGAGGAAACTTTTCTTTAAAGATTTGATAACCCTTACAGAACAATATTCCCAAAGTGTTTGGAGTAGGCATACAATGGCCATACAACAGTATTATCAAACTGACACACTTAGATGTGAGGAGAAGAACATGTCAAAACCCACACCCACAAAATTGGCGATTTTAGCATGTTCCCTTGTCGAGTATTTCACTTGAAGTGAATTGCACTCTTACTATGATGACGTCACGGAGTAAGTATAGTAACGAGCGAAAGGTTTGTCTATGATTTACACAGTAAATGGCGTAAATGGCTGATATTTTGCACCATTATAGCAGAAAGGAAAAATACAGTTATCATAGGGTTGAAATTAATGAATGAAATCAGTCTTCTGTATCTGTGGAACAAATTTTTCAAGTTTGCGATCAGATCCCATTGTTTATTCTTTATAACTTGGTGGTTGAAATACATGTCATGGATGACTTGATACCAGGAGTATGGTACTCTCGTGACGTCATTTGGCACATTGGGCAATAGCAGAATGTCTCATTTTCCACACTCAAATTGGCTGAAGTTTTGTCTGTGGGTGTGGGCTGGCTAAATAAACTGGTATTAAGGACACTAAATCAGAAGTTATGTTACAGACAATTGTACTTTAAAAGGCGACTTCGCCAGTCGACATGGTGAGCTAAGCAATTCGCTGAGAATCATGAATAAAATTTGACAACATTAGGTGTATGTAATAATTTCAACATCTGTGATGAAAACGGGACCATTTTAGGAGAAAGAAGAGGGAAGAGCCTGTATTCTTCTTTCCCTCGAATGGCACTAAATACTGGGGGAAACCAGAAAGCCGAAGGTAGTGATTCCTTAACGCTTCTGACAAACAAATAGCCAGACCACAGGACAAGGGAGATTTACCAGCTCATTATGGGCAACAGAACGTATGACAAATTTCCCATTTTCCCCAACCAAAAAATTTCAGATTTTCTATTTCACAAAAATTCACCTCGACCTATCCCAAAAACAAAAGGGTTATTTTACTCACCATAAGAAAGCCATAAGGAAGCTACACACCAAATTGCAACATGATCAGACCAAACATCTGGACCTTAATAATTGTTACAAGTTTTCTACAGGGACTGTGACCTCTGGTTACCTCAGAGACTCTGACCTGACCCCAAAACATTAGCGTTCTTTTACCATCATGGGGGAAACACCCACCATACCAAGTATAAGCTTCATCTATCCAGTTGGGTCGACTTATCGTTTTGGCCAATATTACTTTTCAATTGTCGATTTTGAACTAAAATGCACCCTCCGATTAAACCAAAAAAACAATAGGGTCCCTGAACTCCCATAAGAAAGCATACGCAATTTCATGTTGATGAGACCAACAATTCTGGACTGACCGTGTTTAAAAGATGCCAACTGGGACCCCTGGTGACCTCTGACCTGTAGTGTTGGAGGACTGGACCGGTGCCGGTCTCGGTCTCGGAGACCGATTTGAAGGGACTAGACTGGGACTCAATTCACTCGGACTCGGTCTCGGACTTTGGCCTGATGGGATCGGGGAATGGGTCAGAGTACAATTTTCAAAGACGCTTGTGCAAAAATCTTTGGCAAAATCCTGAAGATTATGAGAAGTCTAATGCAAAATTTAAGATGCGATAATCAAAACATTGATGTGAATACAAAATTTGAGTTGAGTTTTAGCTAATAGTAGACTAAGCTTGCCTGTGTGAAGTCTTCTGCAAAAGGTGTCAAGGTACAGTAAAAGAGAATATGCCATACTAGCCTCAAGGGCGAAGACGGGCCAAGACGGTGGCAATTGTGATGTTCTTGAAGCAAAACAAACCTTTGACGCATACATGACTATGCTGTTATTTTAATTATTATAGTCTCAAATAGTGAGGTAGGCAAGTGGGAAAGTCTACATACAGTAGTAGGGTTATATGAACGTTTAGGCATTATTTCGTTAGTTGTTGATTGATCTATTTACAATTGCAATATATATGGCCATTGCTATGAAACTTTCTTGATGAGAGTCCAGCACTGAATGGAATGTGTGGAAACTTTATCATGATTTTTGCATTGGGCTGGATCTGGGTGCAAGATTGTCTATACAGATTTCGGAATGAACATCCTAGCGGAATAACTTGCTATTTTAAATAGAGGCCTATTCAATTCTGCTAACTAAACACCAAGTGTCAATAGGGAACGGAGGACTCAGACTCGGACAAAAGGACTCGACTTGACTCGGACTCGGATGTTGAGGACTGTCTTGGAATCGGACTCGGCGAGGACTCAGTCTGGGACTCGGATCGGTTGGCTGGACTCGACTCCAACACTGTAGACTGACCAAAAACAATAGGGTTCATTATATACTAATCAGGGGGAACACACATATTTGGCCTACCAAGTTATGAGCTTGAATCCATCAGGTGGGGTGTCGAGTAGTGTCTACAAGCCAAGTGATCTTCAAATTCTATTTTGACCCCCCCCCCCCCCACCAAAAAGATTCACCTGACGCATACCAAAAACAATAGGTCCTGTCATCACCATAAGAAAGCTTATGTACACAACCAATTCCAACCTGAACAGAAAAACCATTCGAGACGATCATGTTTACAAGTTTATCGAACCTTTGACCTCTGTGACCTATTACCTGACCCAAAACAATAGGGTTCAGTACTCATTATGGGAAAACACATATCGAGTAGATCGTGTTTAGAAGCAAAGGTTGTCACAATACACACCACACACATATACACACACTGTCATGACGGCACAAAAATTTTGAAACAGACAACAACTAATCAGGGCACTGCTGTGATAGTGGTATTTTCTAAATAAACCAATGGCCGACTCGCTGCACCACCGAACAAGGGTAAAGTACACCGCCTCTGACGTTGTTTTTTGCAGAGAATTCTTATGTGATGTTGATAGGAAATACAGTGCTTCAGTCTCCGAATTACGGAGAGAATGATTACCGCTTAATTTGAAGAGATAGCAATAGATTAAGGGTGGAGGGGGAATTCCAATTTTTTAAAGTTAACATAATATGAAATGTTAAAAATTTAGTGCTCATGAGTCATGTGAAATGGGAGAAAACTGTATTGAAAAACGATTATTATCAGCCTGCCGGATCCTGTCCCCCAGTGATTTCGTGAACACGTGTTTTTGTCAATGTGTAGGAAAACCACCAGGCGGTGTGGCAGCAGATTGGCAACACCATGGTAATGTCCGTCTGATCAATATGACAACGTAAAGTGACAGTGCGTATGATATTATAATATATTATTATTACTCATCATTTGTGTACGCACATATCGCGGAAAGTGACGGTACCCGCGTCATAAATGCCTGTTAAATGACGCTACAATACGCAAACCTTCCCGGGGGTCTGAAGGGGGGGATTGCAATGGACCGCCTGGCCCATTATTATACGAATTACGGAGTGTATGATTATGCTGCGGTCAAGTTACCTCGTGAACACGGTGCTACACGGGACTTCACGACCGTCCATTTGTACACAAGTCGCGATCACCAGTAGTGAAGTTGGAAATATCCGAACTAGCAACTCGACGTTCACGACTTGAATCAAGATGGCGCCCGGACATTCGACCAAACTGATGTTGAAAAAAGTCGAAGCCAATAGAAAGTATCCCAATTCCCCATGTACAAATGAAATAATTCAGGTAATATTCTCGCAGATGAGAGCTTCAGAAAACAATCCATACAGTTAGTGCGAAATCAATTCATTGAATAGAAAAAATTTCGGACCAAAAGGCCTGTTACGCCGAACGTCGGCGATCGAAGAGGAGGACGTGCATTTCGCGCAACCATACCCAGTGGCGGCAGTACGTTTATCGTTTTTAACTTCGATTTCCGAAAGTTGCATATAATGCTTCAATTCCAATATAACTTCGATTCTTAGTGATATTGATGAATATTATAGAACCAGTGAAACACTAATACTAATCTCTTTAGCCAAGGTGTACAAAAAAACCGGGCGTGGGGGTTTTGTTTTAATTTCGCCCCTGTAGAACCGCCATCTTGCATTCCATTTTCACGATGTGTCACTGGAAAACGCAATTCAACGAGTGGGGAGGAAGCGTGATTCCGATATTCACGAGGAGGTAAAGGGAACGCCGAATTAATACACGGAGACGAGGTGCTTACGTGCCCCTGCGGGCCGGGAAACATGTTGGCGTAATTTCACTATCCAGTATCTAGGCTCTATAGTTAGTCTAGTTTAATTGAAGTTAGTGGAAGTCAAAACTGGTGCACCAGTGTACCGGCCCTCCCTCACAGCCCAAAATGAATTAAAAACAGCAAAACTGACTCAGATACTCTCCGGTCACAGCATGAACTATGGATGCAGTTGGCCTACAAACAAATACGATATGGACTCACATTTACTGTTGTGAAAAGCTAGCCCAGGGAAATGTTGTATTCACGCCCCGATAAGTCATTTGAATGATTCAATACGTTTGATGTGTGTAAAAAAGAATAAGTTACGCTAATAGTCAGTGTAACTTTCATCAGTTTGTACGATTATTTCAATATCATGCAAATATTAGCAGAATAGATTGATATATACTCGTGTTTTGTAGGGGGTTTATCAAATTTGAATAGTTTATTCAAAATCGTCTGATAAATTAAAAAAACATATCCTGGCGCTACCAGCAAATAAAAGGTGTACGGAAAACAGACATATAATAGAGAGATAGACGGAAGATCGGCTCTGTAGTTTTGAGACAATTGAACGCGCGGTGAATGCTGTGAAATGCAACGAAATTGCCCAAAAGATCGAATTCTATGTAGCAATTACATTGACTGTGACGCTAGGAAAAACAGACGAGCAATTATCATCCTTATTAGCGGAAACTCGTAGTGAATAGAAAACACATTCTGCTCGAAAAAAAAATATGGAAAAAATACCTGAAGAATCCGATAGTAAGATTTATGGACTGGCGAAAATTCAAAGTAAAATTTAATAAAATGGCCCACAAAAAAACCAGTTGCGAGAGAGGGGCACTACATACTGAGTACGGTAATGAGTCTGTGAGTGGGCCCCACTCGCACTAGGGGTATGTGCAACTGCCTGGCTGTGCTTCGTATATATGGCATATGTATGTGTACGACGGAGTCGGGTGGTGAACAAATAATCGACACCGGTGACTGGAAAAATTTTGCTTAGTAAAAACAGTAATATCCTAGCTGCGCAGCCATACTGCAGACAACAAACACCTTGTACCAGGAAATGCGGGGTGAGTTTCTAAAGTTAGGACAAAGGCCTAGCTTTGGACATGGTAGCGGCGTTGACACAACATAATACCGTAGGTAGTTATCAGTGGTGGAGGACGCGAGTCCGGTCTCGGTCTCGAGCACCGTCTCGAGAACGAATTTGGAAGGACTCGGTTCTCGGACTCGGATCGGTTTTAATGATCGGACTCGGACGCGGGAATCGGCTGTTGGACGAGAGGGACTCGGGCGAGTAACAGGTTCCAAGACCACAGAAAAAAAAAAACATCAATGGGAAAATCCTGAAAACTTGGGTTTTTGAAGAATACTGTGGAAACTTCTACTCGACCCATGATAATCATAACTGCAATGTCTACGTCAATCTGCTATCAGCACTGTGAACTGGCGTTCACAGGCAGGCGGCAATATCAATGAACAGAGAAACTTGGATGCTCTCGAAAGGAATAGAAGAGAAGGGGGGAAAAGGTGATAAGCTCCGGAAAAGGATTATGGTCTAGGTGGCAAACGGTTGGGAGATGTGGGACAGGTGGGGTTACATGTGTTGTTTACAGCAGGGCATTCTGTTAATTAGTTTAGCACATGTTGTAATGCAATTTGCATTTACTTGGTTTATATTGTTATGAACTCCTCGATGAGTCTCAAACTCCAAAACAGGTAAGAGAAAAGAAAACTTCGCATCGATATAAATTTGGCACACCACGCTAGGCCTATACTCTGTTGCGGGGGATGATGCAAGAACTTGCACTCCTGAACCTAATACCATATATTTGCCAAAATGCCAAAGTTGTATAAGAGGACTCGGGGACTCGGACTCGGGACTCGGACACAAGGACTCGGACTTGATCGGACTCGGATGTGGATGACTCGGTCTCGGACTCGGACTCGGATGGTGAGGACTCGGTCTTGGAATCGGACTCGGGTTGCCTGGACACGACTCCAACACTGGTAGTTATCGGGTGGACTGATCAAACCTTCAAATGGTGTTGTGACAGTATGTATTACAACAGAGAAATGTCTTCGAAGAATGCTTGCCTCAACACAAGGCAGTCTCCTTAGCTCCAGGCACTTGCATCAGCCATTTACAGTTGTACTTGAGGAGGACTGCAGCAAAAGGGTTTTTTGGTGGCCTCTATGAAGTTCACATGTTTGATTTTGACTGTGCTGTTGACTTTTTACCATATTTTGTTTGCTCAAGGCACTGTCATCATGTTACATCATCAGAATGCATCATTGGCTAAATTATCAACAGAACAAATGACAGGATCAAAGGTGAGGGAAACTCTAAGCGAATTTGTGCTGTTCAATCACCCGTTGGCTAAATCACAAGGTCATAGCTGTGTCCAGTTATGGCTAACATCAGCACATGACAGGCGCGTATGCAGGATTTGTCACCCGGGGGGCGCGGGTCACCATATAAGCGGAGGGCCACCATCGGTTGGCGCGGAGCGCACAAGAAAATTTTGAGGTTTAACACCTCCCAGATCGCCGGAAATGCCCCTCGGGAGCATGAGAGGGACCGTTTTAATATACTCACACATCGTTAAAAACAAAGTGCCGTCTTGTCGTGGAATTACACTGAGAACAAAAATGATCTTTGCACTCATACTGAAATATATTGAATCCGAATGTAAGGGTTGGGTTTTCCTTCTCCACATACAAATTCACACATAAATTAAACCCCCCACGCCATACGTAATGTTGACAGCATGATTTTCCTCTGCCCATCAGCCCATACAGTGTATGCCCAACACTAAACAAACTCGTCATTTATGGTCATTGATATGATTACTGTGCCGTATATGTTACCTTGTTAACTTTTAGGAACCAGTCTGGAGAAAAATGAACGTGACAATCGGTTCATGTATGAATACTTGATGTGTAAGTGTGTGACATGAATTCTTCTCCTTCATAAACGTACACATTCATATCAGGCTGAGATCATGATGCACATTCAAAAACGGCATTATTCTGTCCGGGAATGAGGCGAACTACATCGGGCTTCGGCGACTCAGCTGAGCTGGGAACTGCGCTACCATTGCATGAATCGAACCATCGACTGGAACTTCATGCATGTCATTTTCCATGCCACAGGATCAGGTGTGGCACCTGTCGCAAACGCCCCCACCTCCATGCTTTGATATATATATGGGTTAAACTTGGAAGCTTGCTGCAGCGTTCCTTGAGCAGAAAGTTTCGAATACTAAAATTTTGCTGTTTATACCTCAAGAATCGCCGGAAATGACACTCGCCGGGCCTAATTGCAAAAATCTGGATGTACAACTTCAGTAAGAAAGAAACGGTGAGGAGTTCAAATAGGCCAGATAAATAGAGCCAAGCAGCATTACGGCCTCTTTATGTTTTTATGAAAAAAGAAACCGTCAGCAAGTGAGTTCAAACTAAATACCAAAACCTACTGCAAATTTACAATTCACGTAAAACAGGTGGAGCTAGGATTGGAAGCCAACCCCTTCATTTTAGCATAAAATATCTGATCAGCAAAGTGACATATGGAATTACCGGTGATGTACATACCCGTAAATGGAACCCAATCATTGCTTGGCACGAATCGTTGAGAAATTGTCGAGAGAAATAGATCACATCATCATGGCACGAGCGCACACTAACATTTTCGATTGTGCAAGCCCCCAGATGGCTGGAAATGGCCTTTCCCCGGCGTTTTATGATCATTTGTGATCACAAATTTTGTAATCGGTGGACAATTTTGACATGATGCCAGACCTCGGTCCTACCGTTGTCCCGACTTTAACTTTTCAGCCAGCATGTTTCAAACACTTGCTGCGCCATACTACTATCCACAGTGCGCGCAAAGCGCGCAATTTTTTCTCAAGATTTCCAGAGAACATCTGAGAAAAATCATAAGCCCAGCAGAAATTAGGACATTTAGCAAACTTTAGCTCTACTTTCCCAATCATGATATAAACGTTATGCCATAGTGAGCAGGCAATCTTCCGAATAGTAGTTCCCTGGAGAAAGCACGCGCTGAAAATCCAAGCAGTCTGGATAACTTAGGCTACTGCAGTTCGAAATTGCACGTGGTTGAGAAACGGACAAGAGGCTGAAGGGTTTAGTAATCGCCGCCAAAAGAGGTTGATTTAGTTGTCAAGATTCAATGAGAATGTTGCGAAGCACGAACGTAGTACACTTATTATTAGTGCATTGAGGCAAATTTGGTACAATTAGGTTACTGCCTTTCTTTTCATGAAAAAGAACAAAATAGCTAGGTCTATATCAAACTGGTCGTCGAATACTGACTACAGAATATTTTTTTCGAAAATTACAAATTTCATTGGGGGGGGGGGGGGACACGGGGGAAGAGGCACGTGGTTTTCAAGAGGGGCGACGCTATTGGGCTAGAGTACTTCATATGGTCGTTGATTCAATATCTGATCGCAGAGACGGCATCGGTCAGTAAGTAGTTTACACAGAAATTTTGGGATATGAGGCCGTCCAGATGTTAGAAGAGGCACTTCCCAATCTTCCCTGATCTTTTCATAGCCTTAGTTTTTGAAGGGGTGTTAGACATGGATGGTGAGGCTTGTCAGATTATATCCTAACATAATTACGCAAATCTCAAAATGTGCCAAATTTCCTTGAAGTTTAAGAAGAAACCACCATTTATTGTGGGCAATCAGTAGTTTTTTGTGTAAACACTTCACTTCTGCTTCACGGCGCTCTTACTTCTCCCATTCTTCGCCAATTGCACTACTCGATCTCACTTGACTATTTAATTATGCACGGCCTCGGATGCCTGTGACATGGCGTTGCCTAGCAGATTATGGTCAATCCTTCGACAAAGGATGTCAACAGAAATTTTTCGGAATTGAGTTCAACTCATACCTTATAGCGGTATGTGGCGGATCCACCAAAATCATTGTTAACCCCATGACGTTTTTTCTCCATGATAGCCTGTTGTAGTGGGTGTGGGAGGGGGGCTTCCGGCCCCGATCCGATATTTTATAATCCGGGATCCGGAAGCTGATGATGTACACTGATTAGACCAGCAAGGAGGGGGAGGGGGGGGGGGGGCTAGTGCTAAATTGTGGGAACATTCTTCGATACGGTTTATATGACCCAATCGCCTACGTCACTTTTCAGTTTTTTGGTTTCTCTCGTATTTTTTACCACCCCTTCCCTTTCTCCTTATTCCTCTTCCTCTCCCCCTTTCTCTGTTCCTTTCCCTTTCTTTCCGCTTTTTCTCTCTCCCTCTTCTTTTCACTTTTCTCCTCCTCCCTTTTTTCTTCTTTCCCCCTTTTCGTTTTTCCTTCTTCCCTTACCCTACCACCCGGGGGCGCGCGCCCTCAAAGCCCCCCCCCTGGATAGTACGCGCCTGCATTCACAGTCTCGCTTGAATGCAGATGTATAATTGAACAGAATAACCCTTTTTTACCTCATGTATATATAGATATACGTGTTTAGAAAGCTATCCCATGCAATTTCATGCAGTATAATTTTCTGGAAGAGGTGAAGGTATACTAGATTTAACTACTCGTATACTTTTTTTTCAAGAATATATTTTCTACCTTTTTTTAATCAGTAATTTAAATATGTATGAATTAACTTGGGAATCTTGGTATGTAGATGGATATGGTTGATATCATTTATTTTCTCGAAGAACATTGATTACCTGAGATTTAAATGTGTAACATGTGTCGGCCTATGTGGCATATGTGTATGCATGGTTTGATATAAGGGCTATAATGCCTAGGCCTAGGCCTTTTGAAGGGAAATGACCATTTCCCTTTTTGGCATATTCAGTAAACTATTAAAAATGAAATTTTTAGGCTATTGAAAAATAGATTTTACGAAATTCTCAATAGGATTTGCTAATAAAAAATCCAAGATTATTTTTTTAACCTCTACTTAGTCTCATTTTCAACATCTATTAACGCAATTAATAGTACTGACGACTTAACCTCCAATTTCTCCCATATTATTTCCCCACTGTATAAGTCCTGCCGTGAAATGTCTTTAGTTCAAAAAGCTATATTCCCCCCCCCGCCCCGCCCGAGCCAATAGGCGTTACGCCGCTGACAGTCCGTCGATCCAACAAAGGACGAGTAAAATGGAGGCAAAATATAACCGGCATGGTACGATAGTCTGATGGAAAAGTCGTTGCTATAACACACCTAACTAGGTCACGCGGAATCAGGTTTAATTTGCCTCAAGCCATGCACATGTTTGGCAGCGCTTCACATGCAGTGAGCGAGATGAAAGAATGTGTCTCAAGCTTAGCTTAACAACTGTTTTAGGCTAGTAGAACTTCTGACATGTGAATGTAGTTTGTTCTCAGCATGGGAGCGAGCTGAAACTCCACATCACCCAACGTAGTTCTGGTCGCAGGAACTTAACCCGTCGGTAGTTCTCCATGGGAGGAACGGAGAGCACGTACAGGGGAGTGGACATTAAGGATGTCAGTTGAAGTTTGGGGGCACGACCATGTATATTAAGCCTTATGAACAACAAGAGCGATTTTATAGCGGATACGATGGTAGATAGGAAGCCAATGTAGGTCCCCAAAACAGGAGTAATATGCTTGTCCCTTTCCATTACCTGTAATATTCTGCTGGCAGTGTTATGAAACACGCTGAAGGGGAGCGAGAGCAGATGGGAACACCCGTCGCCAAGCTTGGTGGTACACGACCGATTCGCTTCAACTATGCCTGCTGGAATCCGAGGGAATCTTCACCACGCTACTCTTCTTCCTTATCTTCAAGAAGATCCGTTCTTCAAAGAAGTGTGGGCCTCTGAGCATCGTGGTAATTGCGGCCCTTGTGCGATCCAAGGGTCTCACGCCGATGGAGATAACGAACAATAACGAAAATAATGGCATCTCGTTCCTCTGCTCCATCCTCTGTTACTCTCTGTATGCGACACTGCACACTGCTTGCAAGTGTGGAGCTAGCAGACACCATTCGCTTGCATTCTTCTAATCCGGGCCCGATTCCTGTATCCTGCGTTCGTCGAGAGGGGCATAGCGTTTTGTGTGTCAGCATGCCTTACGTTAGAGTAACGAAACCTCGTTATGTGTACCGATGTACTGGGGTAAGACTGTGACTCTATCTTTTAATCAGTCGTCATCTGGCTCTACTCAGCCGTACTGACGTTACTGCTTCTTACTGGACTGGTGGCTGATGTCACTGACTGTGAGCCCCTCCCGGCCAGCAGATGGAAACACCCGTCGCCAGGTTTGGTGGTACAAAACGATTCTTCAACTATGGAATTACAGGCAGTTCCGTGGGAAGATCCGTCATCACCTTCTCAATATGTAGGTGCGGGCTAGACGTCAGCTCTGTGTGGAACTACAGCCATGGTGGAATTACTGAGGCAATTGGGACTCACAGGCAGTTCAAGTGTGTTCAATGCTACAGGCATGGGAATGAGTTATGCTGGGTACACATATAAGTTGTTCCACTGGTAAAATATAGGACAAACTACTGAGGCATACGTATGAGTTGTGCTGGACACATGTGAAGTTGTGCTGGCACATGTGAAGTTGTGCTGGCACATATAGCAATTATTAGGCCAATGTTGTAGACATTTCAAGTCATAACCATCCAAGGTATTACAGAGGTCCATTACAAGGTCATGTGAAATTAACATAAATGTGGAATGGTGAAGAACGAGCATTGGTTTCTATTCGCCATGCAGAGAAATTTTTCTGCCCGCATCTACCAAGACGTTTCGACTTGCGCGCTTGTTTCTTTACGTATTCAAGTTCAACAGACATGCTTCCGATTGTCTTTTAGAGAAATGATCGTCTCGCAACACTCGCTATAAAGGTGACCCTGTGCTGCTTGTATGACGTCAAGACGAAAAAATCGTCCCACTGCATGTACATTGAAAATATTATTGCACCGGCTATTCACACGTGACGACATATCGTGACCTAGGTATATAGAATTTCATTGTGACGCTTCCTCGCCGTGACGTCATGGAAACCTCGCCATCGCTTTTTGTCAATCTTCAAACTATAACAGATAGATATAGCGACGTTGGAACGTTCGAAAGAAAGCTACATAACTTATTATGACCATCTTGGATTTTATTACTGCATTATAATCGACATTACCATACTTGGAAGTCGTTTAATTGAACAGTTAGATATATTTTCGGAGTATTGGACGGTTCTTTTCCTGGATAGTATATATCTGCCTCAAAGGTCGATCGCTGTCTCGTGAAATCGTCGTCGTTTGCATGATGTAGCGTAGGTGTTCTGGGTGCAGTTCGGTCGAGGTTTAAAATGAATGTGACGGCTATTTTGTAACTGATTCTGTTAACGATTTGCTATGATTTGATTGAATATTAAACGTGGAAAAGAAGCAAAATACTGTTTTCAATAAGCCATAGGAATCACAAATTGTAACGAAATGCCTCTTTTGAATTCATCTACATCAGATTTCCTAGCTGCGGGATTTTTTGGGGGACCCCAGCCATGAAGTTAGTTCAGGCATATTTGCAGACATTTTATTTGTGCCCCTTCCAATCTCTCACAGGTGGATCCAATATGCAATAAAAGTTCGCATAACAGATCACTGACTTGATCTCAGAGGTCGTGATTAGTGTCAAGATAAACCCTATGGTTCATACATATTTTCTCATAACAGTGGAAACTCGTTCTTTTAACTACAAGGTGTCGTATGACTAGACGATCTGTACGAATTAATTAGTGGTCAGTGTGTTTTCGTCAGCGGGTGATAATAACCAGATAGGTCGGGTAGGGTTTTAGTTCTTTATCATCATCAGGCTTGTCTCTGGATCGTTTCAGGCCCATATGCTATATATGTGAAGAGAGAGAGAGACATGTGAAAAAAGTAGTGCGTGTGCGCACTGCGTGGCGGACAGGATAAGTGAAAAATGATATGGGGTGTGTGTTAGAGGGGACTAGAGAGACCGAGGGGGGAACACATATTAATCACCGACAACACGGAGGGTTACCTTTTTTAAAAGTGTTCGGGGGGTATATGGTTTTCGGGGTGTATGTAGCCGACCGTCTCCGCCCGCCGTCCTCCGGACAATTTAGGTGTTTTAGCGCAATAACTCTTTAAAGCTTTATCCGATTGATCTGAAATTGGCCGCCGCCGCCTCCGGAAACTTTAGGCGTTAGCGCAAAATAACTCTTTTTAACGCTTCTTCCGATGATCTGAAACTTGGTACACTGTCCCGTCCTAACGAAATCTCGGAAGATTTCGAGGGGCGTCATGCATGTTTGCTGACCCTAGTTGCAGGGTTGGAACGAGAAGGAAAACAGGAGTTGCGTCCAATTTACACGAAACTTGGTGGGGTGTTTGGGGACAAAAAAGGTCTCGAAAACTTGACGGTGCTTTCGAGGTCACGAGGTCAAATGTTTTTTTTTTTTGTTCAACGACGAAAATACAGAGTTCGTCTGATTTCCATGAAACTTGGTGAGTGGGGACAAAAAAAAAAAAGGTTGGTCCCAAAAAAAATGACGGCAATTTCAAGATCACCAAGAGATCATATTTGGGTTTTATTCGATATTTTCTTTGTCGGTTTATGTGAACGAAACTTGGAGAATGAAAACCCGCCCTTGCGTCTTGAACAACAGGTACGGGCATTTCAAAGCACGAGAGAAGGTCAACCCCCCACCCAACGAACATAAACTTCAAGTGCTTTCTTCAAACGAGTTAAAAAAGGCCCTTTCTGCGGCAATATAAACGTCGGCGGCTAACCCGCCCCCCTGACGTCGAGTTTTACAAGTTTTTGCAAGACCACCATGTGAGATTGAAACCGACGTAATATATAATATATATAAGACAAAAATAAGCGTATGTCCCGAGGCACGTTGTGCAAAAGCTTCCGGAAAAATCCAGGACATGATTCATATTAACAGCTTTTGTTCGCTGTCAATGCAGAACTAACTATTCAGTGTATTACGTGGTTAGTCAAGTGACAACGATTGTGTTCAGTGATCCATGTTGAGATCACGGCATCAGATTCTACTCACTGAAAAGTTCATAAAAAAAATGATCCCTATAAGGATTTCATCCACTTTGCAAACCACACTAGTAAGTCTCTCTGGCCTGTAATGACAAGGCAATGAGAACGTCACCTCAGTTTTTGGAAATAGGCGGAGCATTTGCATGAAACTGAGGCTTTGAATATTGATGTTTTCTCATTCAGTTGGTCATCGTAGGTATGTTATGACTCTCCCCTTTCCCTCTCAGCCTCAAGCGCTATGACCCTACAGGATAAATGAGCGGGATAGGCTTCTGGAATAATATTGCGTCAGCATTGGCTCAACCCTAGCACTGGGTAATCCAACTTACTCGACATAGGCCATTGCTATGCCAAGACGTTACATACACACAAGCTCTTCTCAGTCATTGGGGGCTTTGACTGCACCTCTGAAGTAATTTTTTGCATAGCATCTTTCCCGTACCGCAGAAGCAGTATATATAGGTACTACCAGAACCGATGGGTCTTGCTACGACGCTAGCAGGGGGAAGACATGGAGTAATTATTATAAACTGAACCGAGGACATTAGAGGTGGTATTGTGTGCCGTGTTCAAAGTTCCGTCAGAGAACACAAAAATCGAAGTGAGGAGGCGTCCTATTTTGTGTATCTCTTTTTATTGAAACAAACTTCAGTGTTACTCTATATCTGCGAATTTTTGTCTCTCACAATATGACCCCCAAAATACCTTGTGCTCCCATCGTAAAGATGGTATGTCATAGTGAGATTCTGCACACTTACAGCCTGAGTGTTACCGGTTTCATGATGGAAAACGCGGGAGAGTGCAGAACCGATCTATACGGAAGCACAGAAACGACATCATTACTTCTGGAATACAAATGAATTGCGTTGGGCATGCAGAAGAAACCACCAAAGTAAAGTATACATTCACGACCGGTGACCGAGAGCTTATCATAGTGAAGCTCGAATTAGAGGGTGGCTGGTGAACGGAACAATTCCGTCAAACTTCTGACGACAATGGCAGGTGTCACTATAACAACCTAATAAGTGAGGGCGCTTGGCGGGGCTTAGCAAACACGGTTCCACACTGAATTGTTCTGGTAGGAAGCTCTGTACCACATGTCCTAGGGCTTGACGGGAAGAAAAAGACCCTAATATTCCCACTGTAGATCGGAAGCTATAAAACTTTCTAAACCTGACCTACACCAGCACGGTTTGGCATATTAGTGCCCATTAACTCGCGTGCGTGGTTCCAATGTGCAGCTATTTCTTGTCCGCATGAGCGTACGTCCCCTCCCATTATGGGAATCATCCCTCTGATTAACTCTTTGGGGACAAATCTGAACTGGTCTGAGCCCATGACAGCGCATACTCGGAAACTTGGACCCTGGTCACCTGTGTTGGCCGATCTACGTGCGTCACGCCGCCAAGGCGAGCTTCTCAAGATGCGGCCAATGAGGGGGTGCGGTATAACTCATTTAATGCCAAATTCACGCTAGCATAGGCGATATTAAAAGGTTTATTATAGGTGTATTCGAATTGCATAGATGGAGGCCGCGAGAATCATAGCTTGTCGTTGGCGGTCCTCCGGAAATTATCCCCCAAATAGAGGGGGAAAGAGTCGCGGAGGCAAAATTACCACATGTACCTGTGCGGCGCCCGCATATCGCGAATATATTCTCTGGGAATATCTTCCGCATGGAGCTAATCAGCGTAAGTATACATGAACTGCTGCAATGATACGGTCTTTCGGCATATTATACCGTTTAGTGACTTATCTCGCTCCTATATCAACGTAACATCAAGTTTTACATTTCCTCCTACCGCACCCCCGCATCCTACCTTTATGTGGGATTCCTTTTACGCGTATGCGGAAGCGACCCCGGCCCCCGCGGGGACCGGGTGCGGCCTCAATTGATCCCCCTGTATATTCCCACCCCCCATTGGTCGGATTCCATATGTCGGATTTTTCGCGGAAATGCCCCGGGTCTTTTTGTTTCTTATTTTCGCGGAGTGCCCGGCGTGCCGCACAACCGAATTAGCTCCGGTAGGCCATCGGCTGGCGGTAGCGAACCCCCCCCAAACCATGTCGTTGCAAGTTACTGAAGTCTTCCGAGATAATTTCCGGCTCTTCATTCTACATGGCTGCTTCAGCTAGTCCTTCCCATATCGACGCCGACCTTCTGCCCCCTCGGGCGGGCGGCGCTCGAACCCCCTCCCACAGAAAAAGTTTAAGATGCCGCGCATTCCAAATATCGATATTTCCGTGGTGGAAAACGACAAATTAATGTGAGCTGTGAGACGCCACAAGTCGCTTACAATATAAGGCTACACACAATAAGCGATGGCTCCTTGGCATACCCTAATATTGGAAGAATGTTGCATGAGAAAATGCGGGAAGGAGAGAGGACCATCGCCATGTAAAGTTGACAGTAGCCTATAGGAGAATAGTATCACGCACATGCCTATACTGCCTCGACATAGGATGGTTGGTACACCGAACCTAGGTCGAACGTCAAGCTCTTCGGTACCTAATTTAATATCGCACGACGCGACCGCATGTAACTCAGGTAGGTACGACAACCCATACGCGCTGATACATTTTAATTAACCAGGCTGGCAACACGCCATATTGTCGAATATGCATAGTATTATAGCAACGCCGCGGCTACGTAATTTAATTAGGGTGTGAAGAAACCAGGCCGGAATATCAACCACCGTTGTTGGTAAAATGATCATTTTGTCGGCGGGTGATTTTTTTTAATTTCAGGGAAGCAAAGGAATTCATGACACATCTTTCTCAGTCTATAAGTTCACGGATCTTAATAAATTCCACATATGATCGACAATTTTGCATGACAAAGGCTACGGA
Source organism: Sclerodactyla briareus (assembly GCA_026419785.1). NCBI lineage: Eukaryota > Metazoa > Echinodermata > Holothuroidea > Dendrochirotida > Sclerodactylidae > Sclerodactyla > Sclerodactyla briareus. Next base: position 100,235 of record JAODTK010005681.1, read on the forward strand.
TCACAACTGAACGAAGCCTTGAAAAAGAGTCAAAACCCGTAACACTATGAAGAGACAAGTTAAACACAAATGGAAAAGTGAATCATTTATTGGTATGAGCTCAAGAGTACTCCCCAGGTATTGCCGGTATCCAAAAAAACACACCTCATTTCGACGAGGGAGGTTTCGAAAAAAACTAAAAATATTACTCGTTAGGTGTTCTACTAATCCATCTAATCTAGTAGTTGCTCGCATTGGCATGGAATTTTCTTTTCAACTGCATACGTAACGCCTTGATCCTGTGTAGAGTACCTCTCGTGACACCCTACCTTTCCTAAAGTAGCCCAGGCACCCCATCTTAACATCCGCACATCCCCTAGGCCCCATGCGGCCATCAGGTCTGCGCGAAATGCTACACAAGTTTATCCGTCGGTGAGGGAGAGAAGTAAATTCAACATAATTTTATCACTTTGACAGTATAGTTACCACAAAATCTCAATATTGTTCTCGACAAATGACCTCGGCGAATTCGTGGTTCAGTTGTGTGTTTCCTTTTATTGATTCTTCATTTGCCCATGCATGGGGCCCCCCGATGCCTGAGCGATGATCATACGGCTACCGTTGCTGTGGGTTGCTTTGTTTGTGTCCACTACATTTGGGACCTGTCCCCCCTCCCCCTTATATCAACGACATTGCCGTTGTCAACAGTAACATCTTCCAGAAATTATAAGAGATTAGTCAGACACACGAACGACTCCCTGATCCATGCTGAGAACCCGAAAACACCTTGCAGGAAACATCGTAAGATACAAAGGAATGAGATCCCGAGTGGCGGTTTCTTGAAAATAGCCCGGCCGCACGAAGAAACATTTTGCTGCCCTCGGAGTTCATCCGGAACAACACATTCTTGCAAAGTGTATTGAAAATAAGTGCTAATGGAACAGGACAACTGTCGGCAAAAGAATATTCAACAAGAAGGGGTAGGAGCTTTAACACTTTTGAGCTCGTGCAGTTTCTCCTTTATCACATCAGGCGACATATTTATTACCAATAGTATTGTGAGGGCACATGCAACAACGAGGTCGTTGACTTATTCAAGTTTTCCTGAGTGAAATAACATATCGGTCGAAATAGTTTATTAGAACGCTAGTCGGTGTGTATCACCTGAAGCGGACAATAAACAGTGGACCACATGCCGTCGTCCTTCACTTTTGCTTCCCCTACATACGCGGAAATTGCACGCGGATTATCATTTAGATTAGAGGAAATCTTGCCCTCTCGAATAAGCTGGTAGCGACCTGAAACTAAACGTTTCACTAGCCTATGCTGAACTTTGAAAACGATCTGAAAGCGATCCAAAGGACCTGAGGTAGACAATAAAGTCGCCAAAGATGTCTATCGTCCCCCCCAACGGCCAGAACACCCTGTGTTGACACTTTTTCCAAGGAACGTAAACTCCCATTAACTCGTTAACCTTACCACATGGAAGAACCATACAGAAGTCAACAGCATTAAATCCTAAGAAAAGGGATTTGATTTATCTACATTATAAGGAACCCAAAAATTGCATAAGATCGGCTTCAAGAAACAAGGAACACCTCACAAGGTCAGCCTTTGGAATATATACAGAACAAAACCCAGCGATAAACTATAATATCGTGATCACTTGCCACTAAGTTACCAAGACTAGCTGCATTTTCCACGGAACCTGGCTCACTACTCAGAACTAAAATTGAAATTTATTGCCTCATGCTTTCTAGTAGGAAAATGAGCATGCTGGCACAAAAGGAGGCCACCCCCCAATTCAATTCCTTTAGGTGATATTAAGAAAGCAGAGATACTTGCGACCACTACTAACACAGACCAAGAGATATCTTGGATAATTGAAAACCCATAATAACTGTTACGCTTAACCGGAAACTTTGAAAAGCATGTGAAAAATGAAGAGATTATGCTTTGTGAAGCGTGGTGAGAACGGATTACAACACCGACTATATAAGGATCGGAATACCTTTCGCGTTGGACGGACATTCACACCGAACAGAATTGGCGTAACTAACAACACTATCTGATCTCTCAATTGTAGTGCATCGTAGATGTATGCTCACAGTACGCAAACAGAAACTCCACCCCCAATGCCGGAGAGTATCACGTCCGATTTTGCCCCACAGCAAATGAACCTGGAAAGTGAACTTCGGCGGAGGCAAAATTTCATATTTCACTAAGACGTCAGGCTGCTCGTTCCTGACCATATAATTGTGCGGACCATGTCATCAAAATGATCCTGTACTTTGAAAATCAGCGCGAGAAAAATTCTGGTGTGTTGCTAATATTGAATACTGCTAAATCTTAATCTTAGCTTCCCCAGGGCTAAGTACACTGCGGGACTCACTAGTCACAACCCTATCATTATTGGAAACTGATAACCTCGCCCCCGAATCCAGATTACCAACCCTTAGAAACAGATAAAAACCAACTCCCTAAAAGTGCCCCTCTTTTTCCGGCCCTAGTTACCATGAGGTGGAAGGACCATCAATTGAATACACAGAAACACGACAAGTTCACAAACTGCATTCCCTGCCCAGCGCACTCAACTCCAACAACCTGTTGAGGCCCGCTATCTTTCTATCAGCTAAAAACTGTCAAAACTTCACCACCCACCCTGGGCCGAGAATACCACAAATCGCGACTTTGGACCTAGTAAACGTTCGTCTTGCAAAAAAACAACTCTTTAAAATGGGGATCTAAGGACATCCTGGCGAGTACACCGGTAGGTATCCGGTCTCTATATCACAACCACCACTTCTTCGTCCTCTTCACAATCCTGTGACCTTCGCAAGAGGTAGATCCACCCTGCACCGGGATCCCGGCAGACCGCGTACCTTCGGATATCTAGCGGGATCTAACTCTCGATCAAATACGGACCATCGAGTCCCCAACCAGCAAAAACTTCCACGCAACCCTTCATCGACACCTCTGCTTGATAACCCCCGGCTATAGCTGCCCTATCATGCCATAAACTCCCACGCCGGTCACCAACATCCGGATCCCGACCCCCCTGCACACTCTTGCTCAACTCAGCTTACAAGGCCTGGGTAATGTAAAAGCTTCCAGGTGATCGAATTGTTCCATCGGCTATATATGATGTTCTAGTTCCTGATAAACAATCTATCACAGACGGATATTGACATTTGACAGAGCATGGGCGTCGTTTAACCCAGCGTTAAACGTTTAGCCTAGATTGTGGTGCGAAGTGAGTCATATCGTTCAGTCGACATTTATACACAAATATTGATTGATAACGATAACCAAACTCATGATCAACATCGGCTTTCAAGCCCCTGGACTACACGAAAGCTTCAAATTGTTCATCAGTATATATGAAGCCCCTGATTAACATATCCACGGACGGAATATTGGTAAATTGTACAGGGCTAATCACTTACATGACACAAACACAATCTCAAACATGCCATTCCCCCCGTTTATGTTCAAGTTTGTTGCGTAATGATGGCATCTCATGCCACCGAGCACGAAATATTTAAATTGGTTGCGTCAAGATACGAGCCAAACTCAGTTGACTCGGAAAAACATCCGGAAAAAATATACCCAACGGCCTCAAATCTTATCCACCCCAATATTTGTAAGGAAGTTGCTGCCAAGGAAATGCCGGGGGTCAGCAGGTGAGCAAAATGAACGACATGTTACTGAGGCCAAATCCAAAAGCACACGTATATACTAGAGCTACAAATCAATGGTGATTTTGGGAGTGTTTCCTAAATGAGGACCTTAAATGAGCAACCCAAATTGTGCATTCGTCGGAGTTCAATGTAAAATATCGGTCAAGGTTTCAAATTCGGGCATGATACAGTCTTACCCTGCAGGCTGGTAGCTGGTGCTAACATACCGCGGTGATCATAACACTGTAGGGAAAACCTATTGTGTCGATTCTATATGTAACTATCCTTGGCATTAGGGGGAGATCCTTCATTGACGAGTGGTGAGGTAAAAAGTTGACATTTTCTGGAATATCTGATAACTATTTATACGAACTCCATTGTGTTTGACTATAGAAAAACGCAGGTTGGGAGAGGCTCTAGACCCAGTTATAGAACTGTAATGTTGTATTTGCGACATCGCAAATACAGAATGGGAATCTGAAGGGAATTTTTGCACCTGAAGAATCCCCGAAATGGTTTTAAATCGCACATGGGCTGGTCTTCATGATGAAAATGTTGATTTGCGTAATGAAAATCAAATTGATCATAACAAAAACAACAATCACCGCTGTTATAGGTTAGGGTACTACTTCTTTTAGTCATATAAGCGTTTATTGACGTCCCCATCGCCGCCCCCACATGAAAAAAAAAAAATGAAAAACAGACAACTCCCGCAACTCCCCGTCTCCCGAACAAACCGGTCAAACGCTCAAAACTTATTGTCAAATTAAATTGGAAAAACAAATGCAGAAGCCCCCTAACCATATGTCAAACTGATAAAAATGCAATTCTTAAAGGTCAATGGAAGTGCTAGATACAACTTACAGCAATCGGGGCGTATCAGCCATGGTGACCAAGGATAGCCCATCGATCGGTCTGAAAAGGGTGGTAGCCGCGTGGGGGTCAAAATCCGAAAAAGCGCATTTTGGTAAGAGAATTCGTTGACGTCAAGGGACTCGGCTGGATGTACTGTGGCTCCAACTGGGTTTACAATGTGATTGTGTTGATAATCGACCAGGAGCGAGAGTTAGTAAAAACAGACAATTTTCGATTAGTCGGACACCTTCCCAATCTCTTAGTATGACATCGGGAGTTTACATATTTATAGTTAAGATATTATGTGAAATGAATATGCATCGCTTTTTTTAATTTCCTGTAGGTTTTGTATATCGACCCGGTGCAAAATGCCGCAAAAATCGGGCTAGCTTGTCTGTTTCATGGCCCCCGAGTATGGGTTTTTTTGGTAGGTAGTAAACAAACGACGTCACCGGCTATAGCAAAGAACCTCAGATGCGGAGATTTGTTTACCGACTGGAGCCTACGCGATAGTGCTATGTAGCAAAATACTATACTGCACAGACATAGATAGTCGGTGAAGACGGCTCTGTTCTTTGCAGCCAATGAACGCGTCGTTGGATGATTTGGGAAATGCACCATAAAGGGACCGAAGCCTATTCAGCAATTACCATGACTGCTGTCACGTTCGGAAACAACGACGGGGTCTAAGATGTATCGTCGTTATTTCGCCGGCACAACTTTAGTGTTAGTAAATAGAAAATAAATTCTGCTTGAAAAAATGTAAATACCCGAGAATCCAATCTAAGCTTTTGGGGACGGCAAATATTCGGAGTGGAAATTATTTAAATGAACAAAAACCAGTTGCGCAGCAGCACTGTGGCAATACATCTTAACGAGGACGGCAAGGTTATTTTTGTTTTCCATAAGTTAGGCTCTCACTAGCCCAAGGCGTACGTGCATGCATGACCTGTGCTACGCGTACACGAACACTAACGGTAAACAGATAATGGCAGCGGCCCGTCGTTGTTGCAGTATGGGGAAAAAATTTTGACTTTTCTATTCGAAACAGTACTGATGCCGCGTGTCAGAGTCTGCTCAAGCAAACTGCCAGAAAAAGCTGTGAACTTTTGGCACAGATGAAATTGCCCCCGGCCGCTCCGCGCGACACGAGTTTTTTGTAGCCGGTAAGCCTTACGAAGTATACTAGTAGTGACAAGCTAGAGGCCCCGTATTCTGTGACATAGGATAGGGGTGTTGAAAAAAATAAATAGAGTAGACTATACGGACGCACTCAGACTTAAAACCCCTAGCATGAGGCCTAATTAACCCCCCGGATACATCAGGGTGGTCTGATCGCCCAACTTCAAATGCTTATCGTGGTTTGTGTCAGTATGTAGAAAAATGTGTTCAAAGAATATGCTCGCCTCCCCACAAGGCTGCCTCATGCTCAGGCCTGCATCAGCCATGATTTACAGCGCCAAATGTTAATTGTACATGACTTTAACCCATTTTCGTTTCGATCAAGGACCGTACTTTTTCTATGCAGGTACATTAAAAAAAATGCATCACCTGGCTAAATCATCAACACCGAAACAACTCATACATGTAACATACATTAAAACAGTTCAGAACACGAACTAATACAATTCATAAACAATAAAATACTGCTAACTACGAGAAGACTAATACCCGCACTTCACGTTCTGTCACATTCACATACTTATTTTCCTACAAAACTCATTGGTAAAATGAGAATGGACCTGAGCAAGAAGACTGTCTATACCTCTCTCTCGTCGGCATTTAATAAACAATCGGTCCTGCTGTACGACTGCTGTTTTACAACCTAACTGCTTTAGGAGTGTGAGTCGACGTGTTTGACTTTTTTTTTGTCTCATTTGTGTTCTCATAGTAGGAAGCTGATCTACCGATCTTAGACCGTGACTGGAAAACTCGCCTTGCTTCCTAACTATTGGTATTTACTTAGCATGTCTCTTCCTGTCTACCTCCAAAGCGGCCAAACAAACGTAATATGCTCTCTCGATTGCCGCCTTATAGAACAGAGAGGGTCTCGTCTAGTCTGAATGAATGGAGCTTCCCGTAGTAAGAACATACGTCGGTTAGTTTTAGCCAGTACAAGTACTAGCATGTTCACCCCACTCCAATTTGTCAGTACTGGTAACTAACTCCCAATTACTTTAGGATGAAATGTTCTAACGTGCTCGTTTTTAATCGAATGCTCTCTGATTTGGCCACGCGTTTAGGCTCCACCTGTTTCTTTGACAACAATTCGCAAATAGTAGACGTATATAATAATAGATTCGTAATATTGACTACTTCCTATACCCAGTTGTCGCTTTTCTCTCCCTATAATACCTAAATGCCACGTGTCGTCAGCAATTTGACAAGTGGATGCTGGATGTGTGCTCTGCGACAATCAGAGCCAACCTTGTGAAGCATCAGTACTCGTAACAATATCGCTAGAAATTCTGTCATCCACAGACAATAACTCCTCTGGAATCCTGTTTGTTCAGGAAGTCAACACCCTTTTTTGTCAGGTTGCAATTTATTGCCATATTTCACACATTTTGTCAACCAAAATATGAGGGAGAATGGTGTTAAGCAGAGGAAAATCCACCAATAGGACTCAGAAAAGTTACCAACGACTGTCCAGATGTGTGTACATAGAAACAGCAAAAAACATGATAAGCATCTTTCCACAGAACGTTTTTCCCTGTACGCAATCTGTAAAGGATCCCTCTGATTAAAATTTGGGGGCGCAGTCGTAGAGCACGAACGTTTCCAAGATTTTCATGGGGATCGAGGTGATGCCCTGTCTGAGGTCATTCAGTCACTAAAGGCAGGCGTCTTGGGGACCGGCATAAGTGGGAGCTTTTCCAAGAGACTGGACATGGTGCCTAGGATAGACATGTTTACAAAATATGATGATAAATGTACGAGAGCTGCTCATGGCACATTTTCAGAACTTTACCAATAATACCATCTGGGCCCCAGATGCCTCACCAGGTTTGACCTTCCGTATTTTATAGAAACCTCAGTGCGTGTGAACTCTTATTTTCCAGAGTCTTTATTGCCATCAATACAAGTCTATGGACTGATCGCTGAAGCTCTGTGCTAAAAATCAGGTTGTCAAAACTGGCTAAAACTTTTTCAGTACATCAGGATGTTGTCGAGCTTACACTTCCCACAGTGGTATCGCTAGGTTTTATTTGTTTTCCCATCCAGTCACGCATTTCATGCCTTTACCAACCATGCTAGTGTCTTTGATTTGAAATGTCTCCATCTTATCCTTGTATCTGTCCTTGGCCTTCCTATTTCACATTTAATCCTCGGTTCACCACTTTCAGATTATTGCGATCGCTTCTCTGAAGCACGCTTTATTCTTGTTGCTGACAGCTTTCAACTACACCCCTTCACAAAAACGTTTGTTATATTCGGCAACGGTATCTGTATATAATCGATGTCGTTGCAAGTGTTTATCAACATATAATTCCATCAGTCTTTCAACACGTCAATCATCCAACTTTCCTTGGGTGGCCTCGTTCCATACTTCGATTGATTTCTTTGTCGGCTAACTGTCGGATCAACTGTTCGTAGGTTAGAATACCAAGGATGGGAAGTCGGCTTGTAGCGTCTTTAACCCGAACATAGAACATGTCAGTATATTTGTCCCTCGAGTTATGAGGCCCACCCCAGACATAATCTGAACCCGTTTGGTGCCTGTCATAAGTTTTAAAATGAGGTGGAAGAACTACGGTATCGAGAAGCTGAACAGTCATTACCCATATTGGCCCCTAATTTGCGCTCTCAAATTGCCAATGAGTGTGAATAACTGTTCATTACAACAGCAATACACTTAGTTTACCTCTAAAGACGTTTTTTTTATAAACTGGACACACCACACTACTGCCAATCATTGATAAAAATGATTTTTGTTATTCCAGTCAACAAACTAACGTGCAGCAAGGCCGCGGAGGCGGCCGGAACCACCCCTGGGACATCAACGATAACGCCCTATCTGGATTGACGCTGCTATGAAGCATATTGTGTTTGACATTTCCCTTCACGTCATCTTTCTGTAACTTTGCTATGTCTACGTAGAAGGCATGTAGGCTACAACCCGACTTTGGCATCATTTCGCCCTACCTGGGAAAATGTTTCCAACCCTTGTCAGGAGGCGATATCACCCTCCCTTGATACTACAATATACATGCACCTCACTGGCACTTTCCACATCCAGTTTGCTCTATCTAGAATTTGGCCCGTATCTTTCCATTTTGTGTTGAGGTCGTCGACGATTATGAATTTGGTTCACTGTCTCTTAGCGACCAATCGTCTCATGTCAGAGGCCATCAAAGTACAACAAAGATGCACGATACGGACGGTGCATGAGGAACTCAAAGTGCGACCCTAGAGTCCAAACTAATGTCCGCTGCAATCTCCTCGGAATGGAAGATATGTCGAGTGTCAAGAAGAACGTTCACGCTATTTCATCGGAAAAGAAACGATTTTCACAAATTCCACATGAGTTTTTCCAATAATTCGCGATGACAAACGAAATTCGGATAATGATAGAGCGACAAGTGTACCATCCTAATTCTGCAATAACGCATAACAGGTCAGCCCTTTCAAAGTCACAATTCCAATCCATGAATATTCAAACTCATTCAATAACAATGCTCCAGAAAAACGCATCACGTGACAGGATCAGCGAAATTTTCCAAAGTGGTAGACCCTACTTGTCACCATGAGTGCTGAATCTCTGCAGACTAACCCCTGATGCACATTGCCCATGAAAAGCGTGTGTGGGTTCACTCATAATTCTTTAGATTTTGCTCATACAAATCAAGACAAAGGAAGCCGATACACCGTTTATCCGACTTCCGAACCAGATCCAACTTTGAGAAATGTTGCCAAACAAAACAAATAAATTCGAAGTAAGAACACTTTGAAATGACTGTTTTGGTAAAAAAAGCTGCATTATAGAATCTGTCCAGTTTTACATTTCCTTCAACTTCCTGAGGCAGTACAGGCTTGGGAGGCTTTTAATTTCACATCCCTTAGCATGGGCATTCCAGCTAACTTGTTGTCGATATTAGTTCCGAGATACTGTAATGTTCTACCCTCGCAACAAATCCCCCATTATTCGTGGGGTTTGTGTGTTTAGGAGCGTATAATTACCTCTTGCGGATTCAAAACCTTTCTTTAGTCCCCCCTTTTGCCAATGGTCAGAGTTACCCAATGTACCACTTATTCAAACGGTTGCACTCCATTATTAAAACACCGTACTATCACCCTGGGGTCAACTCATTTTCGAACACTGTGTCGTCAGCATATTTGACCATGTGAACTTGATTGTTTTATGTCTTGAATCAATCTTCAGTTCATGTCATTATGACCGTCACGATGCCTGCCAAAATCTTTTGAAGATTACAAGTTCAGCGACCCACTTCCCTCGCTGATAGTCGAATTGATTCGCATCAATGACTAAACACCCTCTCGGCAAGGAGAAGCTTTAAAACAACCCTTTTCCATACACTTCATAACTTCGGATTTGAGCCGATAGCCTTTGATACGTAACGGTTTTCATTTTTACAAAATGGGAAATGATAGCGCTCTTCCCATATTAGGGACACGCCCTCATCTATATGCCTGGAAAATCGAGGTAACACGGTGGCCGATTGCTTACTGCAGGTTCTTATGACCTTATGGAGATACAACCTGGGCCATCCGCTTCATTTGTTTATTTATTACTAATACCAATTCTAACCCTAATTGTAATGTAGCCGAGAAATGATAAACCGAGAACCGTCTCAAATGCCTCAACACTGTAGATATGGCAATCCCAGTCTCGAATAAGGGACCGAAACCGGAGAATTCAAGCTGACTCCGGACCTAACATTCTTACAGTGCAGCGGCAAATCCGGAAACGCTTGTTTCTTGAGGTTTCTTGGACTCTGACTGCCCCTTTCCACTACTCTATTGGTCCACTTTGGCAGATCATGCTTTAGACCGTTTGGTTTAAGAACTGATGCATAAGGAGATAGATGAAAGATATGTCGAGCCCTCCGAATTTCTGATGGAGTGCCGAACAACTGTGGCCCAACGTTTTGAAGCGCGCAGTAGAACTACTTCGAAAAAGTAATTAGTGTTGATGAATGACGTCTCACTCCTTTCTCCCTCATGAAAGTTGAAACGCCAAGTGTCACTTATCCTTGTGAGACATTTGATTTGGAAGGTTGTCGCTATTATAGAAAAAAAATCATATTCTTCTTTTTCCACTAGTCGAGATTGTTCTTTCCACTCTTGGTAACTTTTTTAAATATAATGTGACCTGACCCAAAATCACAGGAATTATGTACATGTTTGTCAACACCGCGCGTAGGTCCACCATGTACGAGCTCCATCCCCATTTTAGGTTGGTCCTTCTTACAAGCTCGATACTCATCGTCATGATTTCTACGAGTAAAGCTGACAATGGTTTAAAGAACTTTATGTCTTCAGGAAATAGCACCCCACTTCCTGCCTTTTCATCCATATGAAAGTGGCATAAGTCCGATGTTAAGTATGTAGCCTACCTTTGTCTAGCAGCATTTTTCTCGCTCAGGGTGTCCCGTCCAGAGTAAGTAGGTCGGTTTCGCAATAATCCACACATTATTTTCCTCCTATCTACTCAACCTGAAACACGTCCCTGATATCAGCGTCCTGCCAATGTCCTACTTTCAAGAGCACATCGCCATTATGATCCAATAACAAGTAAAGCCAATATATTCGCAATGGGTTTAATAGCGTTGACACTATACTCACACACGTATGTCTACCTCACTATGGAATTGTTCCAGCTGAAGTATTTATTCAATATATACAGATAAAAAATATGTGTGCATAGTTCACATATTTGATATATTACAAATTATGCATGGAAGAAAAAAATGACGAGTTTTCATAATACATGGTGGACGAAATCTTGAAACGTCGTAACGGCACTGCATGTTCATGGTAACGAGTCTATCCTTGGATACGATTTGCGACAAACCGTACCCTATGTTGTAACGGATTGCACTTGTGTGATTTACTGTAACCTTGCGTTCCTGCATTACACATGTGGTAGAATACTACAAGCGTGTGAAATCCACCAGCGAACGAGCGAGTAAAGCGATCAGTCACACTGTAAACGATTTTTCATAAATTTTTTCCTGCACCTATTCAGTTTTAAGGGCTGAAACGCGGTCGAGACGTCTGTCACCGAAATATTTGTTATAATTTACTACACATTAACGTCGCATTACTTCTCAGATCGCAGGTATACCTTTTGATTCCTTGACGAGTCAGATGGACTCTATGCAGTCATGACAGTTTGTGTGTGTTTGTGGAGTGTGTATGTGTGTATGTATTTGTGTATGTAACGCTGGCTGTGTGAACACGATACTCGACCCCACCTGGATGATGAAGCCATACTTGCTACGTTGTTCCCATGATGAGTACAGAACCCTATTGTTTTGGGTGTTAGGTCAGAGGTCATCTGAGGTCCCCAGAGGTCCGAGTCTGAAACCTTGTGCACACGATAAGTCCAGATGGTTGGTCTGATCAGGTTTCAAATTTGTGTTGTAGCGTTCTTGTGGGGAGTACAGGAACCCTATTGTTTTTTGGTATAGGTGGGGGTTATTTTGGCAAAAATAGAAAATTTGTGAAAAGTCATGAATTTTTGCCATTTTGGCTTATGACCCGATAACTCAACCCCACATGGATGGATCATTTCATACTTGAGGTTTGTTTCCCCATGAATACATAAACCTATTGTTTTGGGGTCAGGTCAGAGAGTCCTCTGAGGGCACCAGAGTTCAAAAGGTCTGAAAACCTTGGAACACGATAAGTCCAGAATGGGGTTGGTCTGATCATGTTCAAACTTTGTGTGTAGCTTTCTTATATGGGAGACAGGAACGCCTAGGTGTTCAGGTTTGGTCGGGGTAATTTTGTGGTCATAAATAGAACTTTGTGAAAGTTATAATTTGACAATTTTTGGCTCGTGAACACGATAACTTGCCCCCACCTGGATGGATAAGTCATCTTGGTATTGTGTTTTTCCCCATGATGAGTACATTAACCCTATGTTGGGGGTGTAGGTCAGAGGTCATCTGAGGTAACAGAGGTCAGAGTCTGAAAACCTGTGAACCCGATAAGTCCAGAATGGTTGTATGATCAGGTTAAATTTGGTGTGGTAGCTTTATTGTGGGGAAGTACAGGCACCTATTGTTTTTGGTATAGTCGGGGTGTGAATTTTGGGTTCAAACAATAGAAAAATTGTTGAAAAGTCAATAATTTGGCCATTTGGCTTATGAACACGAGAATCAACCCCACATGGAATGGTAAAGTATTACCTGGTCATGTGTTGTCCCCCATGATGAGTACATAAACCTATGGTTTTGGGGTCAGGTCAGAGGTCATCTGAGGTCACAGCAGGTCAAGGCAGAAAACCTTGATGTGGAACACGATAAGTCCAGAACGTATGGTCTGATCAGGTTCAAATTTGGTGTTAGCGTCTATAGGGAGTACAGGAACACCTCAGTGTTAAGGTATGGGTCGGGGGTGTGAATTTTGGTCAGAAATAGGAAATTTGTGAAAAGTAATAATATGTGGTCAATTTTGGATCGTGAACACGATAAACTGGACCCCACTGGATGGATGAAGCTCATTACTTGGTATGTGTGTTCCCCATGGATGAGTACATGAACCCCAGGTGTTGGAGTCAGGGAAGAGGTCACCAGAGGCCAAAGTCTGAAAAACCTTGTGAACACAATAGAGTTTCAGAATGGTTGGTTGATAAGGTTCTAATTGGTGTGTAGCTTTCTTATGGGCGGGAGTACGGAACCCTATTGTTTCTGGTATAGGTCGGGGTCAAAAGTTGTGAAAAGAGAATTTGTTGAAAAGGCATATTTTGGCCATCGGCTTGTGAACACGATAACTTGACGCCACCGGATGGATGAAGCTCATATGGTATGTGTGTTCCTCATATGAGTACATGACCATTCGTTTTGAGGTCAGGTGCAGAGGTCATCTGAAGTGTCAACCAGAGGTCAAAGTCTTGAAAACCTGTGAACACGATAAGTCCAGAAGGTTGGTCTGATCAGGTTTATATTTGAGTGTGGGTAGCTTTCGTATGGGAGTACAGGGAACCCTATGGTTTTGGTATAGGTCGGGGGTGATTTTGGTTTAAAAAAAAATAGAAAATTAGTTTGTGGAAAAGTTCAATTCTTGGTCAGTTTCGGCTGGTGAACACAATAACTTGACCCACTGGATGGAGGAAGCTCATGACTTGGTATGTGGTTCCACATGATGAGTAATGAACCCTTATTGTTTGGGGTCAGGTCAGAGTCATGATGAGTACATGAACCCATTGTTTTGGGGTCGCCACCAGAGGCCAAACTCTGAAATCCTTGAAATTTAGTGTGTAGCTATCTTATCAAGGTATAGGATAGAAACCCTATTGGTTGGTTGGGAAAAATGTGACAGATGTGTCAGATGATATGTTTCCCATGATGAGCTCCTCGCCCATTTGTCCTTGTGTCGGCTTAGGGGTTGTTCAGAAGAGTAAACGAATCACTAAGCACTTTGGCTTTATGGTTATTATTTGTTTTTAACTTCCGCAAACCATGCAGTGTTGATAGATCGTCGTCCAAAACAATGGTTCAAAAAGAAAACGTCAAAAACAAAACACTATCGCGTTCGACATGGCCACCACCCAAGGGTGAGATCAATCGGGGGACCCTGCAGCTCTACTCATAGTGCTTACAAGAAAACATACACACCATACTACACCTACCCACATACACACATGCATGACTGCATACAGGATTTCCGCCTGCCTTCGGCAATGAATTAGCAACTTGAGAATATACCACTCTATATTTCATTTGGAGCCTTGCTTCCATAAATGTATATTTCAATGAATGAAAAATTGCGATTCCATTAATTTCTCCCATATACCAAACGTATTCTGGGTTTGGGGAATTAATGTCATGTCAGCCAGCGCGAGTCATTAGAGTAGTTCTCTCAGTAATCATTTTAAGTAAGAAGCTTTTGGCGTGTAGATTCACTGATTAAAGGTATTGACACTTGCCTGATTGCCTATGTAATCTCCAACAGTTTGTAGTAAAATTCAGCCGAGTCCTTGAGGGCAATGCTTCGTCCCTAATACTGGAAGATTATGCCCATCAGTTTCCAATTCCTGGCAAACGACTTCTTCAAAATTCGAGGGACGGTACGGGGATGCCTTAACAATGGAAATAGTCCTTTATAACTATATATAATTATATATATAAGGATCCGTTGCAGTTGGCTCTCAATGGGCAAATGATAAATTAGAAGCTTAGTAGAGGTTCTTTGTTAAGTCAGCCCAATGTCGAAAATCACAAAAACAGAGATACAACATGTGATCGTCTGACGATTGACAGATTTCCTTTGCAGCTTTGGCATAACGAATGCTCGGACACAGACGCCAAAACTACTTGTTGACCCTTAGTGGGTTATCAGCTAGAAGTGCTGCGTAAGAGTGAATGCTATAACCAGCTAGTGTCTCGAAAAAACTGTCTTAGCATTCGTCTTTTTCGGAGCAATTGAAAGTCACAATCGATTATCGAAAGCGCGGGTTGCTGTCTTGCAATCTTCAACACCGGAAGTTCTGAGAGCCAGCCATGAACGTTGGGAACCATGTAATTTCCTCGGCCTCTGGAATCCTTCCCGTTGATTTCTTGGATGATAGCGCGATATTAAAAAAATTTGTAGAATCCCTGAGATGCTAACCTAAGAAAATAATTGGTACAGTAGTTTTCTTCTGATATTATCCCCTCATTCAGCTGCGTGGGTTCTCTACCGTACTGTGTATCGGTCGAATTGGGCGCAGGCGTCTAACTGAACTGCACAGCGTTAACGAAGGATTCGCAAAACAAACATAAATCGGGAAACACTATGTATAGAACACTTGAATATAATATGCATAGAAACCTAAACACCAAACAACTTAATTGCGAAGTCTACAATAATTGGCACGGCGCACTGAAAACAACAATTCCGTATAAAACTTTAGTTGCAAATTTTGATTGCCTGACCCCGAAAAGGATGAAAGTAGCGATTGGTGTGGACCTCCTTGGTGGCCTCATTCTGCCACTTAACCGAGAAATGACCACGTGTCAAATTTACACTATGTCATGAGATGCCTGATATCACTTAGAACTGAGGACAGTTCCCCACGAACCCTACTACTCTCATAACCAATATCCATTGTAGGCATTGGGCGTCCACCTTTCGAACAGTTGGGGGGGGGAACGAGGCGAACTGCGACATACTATCTAAGCGGAGCGCCACCATCGTTGGCGCGTAGCGTACGAATAAAATTTTGCTTTGTTACACCCTCCCAGATCGCCGGAAAATGGCACTTGCCTTGCCTAATTGCAAATATCTAAGTGTGCAATTTCCGTGAAAGGAAAATGTTGAAGAGGTATCCTGCATCTGACAGCCTCTTTATATGTTCTGAAAGCAAGTGACTACAAACCTAAAAATATCAAGAACCCACTGCAGGGTTACAACTCCTCCTCCTCGCATTTTTTTTTTGCAATGTTTCCGGTGTGTCCATAGAATAGCAATTTGTGGTGCAATGTTTAGCACTGCCAAAACACTCACTTCACTCTTCATTTCATTCCAGAATAATTTCGAATTTCCACATGTCTTATAGATGGCGACTTGCGCTCTGAAAGTGCCTTTCTCTGCAAATCGAATCGAGGGTAGCAATTAAGATTTAGTAATTTTAAATCTCACTTTTCAGAGTACTGTGGCCGATCCCCCCTCTTCCTACTTAATAAAATGGTTTGCATTCCCATCCCCTTTCCTTCCTTTAAAAAGATTGCCCGAAAACCATAAGATTTATCGTAAATTTCATTGAGTTCACAGATGACGGTATCCGGTACGTAAATACCCTAGGATATTGCGTGCTAAGCGCGCCAAAACTTTGGCACAATTTTTTGTTTCGCCTGAGTGAACAATTCAGGGAGAGACTTAGTGGTCACTATGCGTGTGTGTGTATGTTTTGGTGTGCTCACAACCTTCTCGTCAGCAGGTTTCTGTTATTTTTTCGATTATGACACAATTTTGTGTGTAGCACCGGGGTATGGGGTGTACACGATCTGATTAGATTTGGCAGCAAGTCATTAGTTTAGTTGGGTAATTAGCCTGTTATGTAATTTATTGTTGAAGTTCGTCAGCTAGCAATCATACACAAGAACCGTTGTGCTACAGTGATGTAATTGGCATGTCGGACCTGGATGGCAGGTCATGAGATGAACTGAATCCGATTTCAGCCTGAAATATTGCTAATTAAGTGGTCTAACTTCGCATATGGTATGCGAATTTTGCCAAGTTTGTCGGATTTTCACGGAAACTTGGTGGATTTGTGGTCTACCATGGTTCCGAGAAATTTAAAAGTGAATTCGGGGTCCCTGGAGGTAATTTATTGTGTCTACTTGGCATATTTTATGGGCACTTTTTTTGAAAGTTCGTTGGATTTCACAAAACTTGTAGAATTTGATCCACCTTGATCCCAATCATTTTGAAGGTACAGCTGGGGTCCAGTAGAGGTCATGTATGTGCCTAATTTGGCCATAATATATTCCAATTTCCAGCTTGGTAGGAATTTCGCCGACCTCAGTAGGTATGGTCCGTTAACATTTTCTGTATCTGATGTGTTTGATGTTCAGGAATTTGATTCCATCATATAATACTTTCTGTTAGAATAAAGCACTGAGGAAACGAGTAAACCTAGCTCCTGTGACAATTTACTGCTGTTATAGCTCATTGTATGTGGCCTAATCTGCCTACTTTATTCCATTTCCAACTTGGTAAGAATTTCGCCAAAATCAGTAGCATGGTCCGTTAACATTTACTAGATCTGATTGATGGTTTTGATGTTCATGAATTTAATTGAATCCCATTATATAATATCTTTCCCGTTAGAATAAAGCACTGAGGAGCGAGTGAACCCTAGCTCCTCCTGTGACAGGTGCTGTTATAAGCTGCCACATCCACCCCTCTCTTACCCACCAATTTGATTAGGTTTATTAGACATTCAAAAATACTTGTAACAGGTTTTCCCCCGCTCTTCTGCCTGGGGACTGGAGACAAATGGGGAAGGTTTCCTAAATATATATTTTTGGAAATCTTGAAACTGCTGATGGGATAGTTTTGGGGTGTGGGGGAGGGTGTTTGCTTCCTGGCCCGGGGGGGCGGAGTGTCCCTGGCTGCTTAGGGAAAATAAAGAGGCAATGATAATGAGGAAATGATTTTAAAGGCAAAGAAGCGCAGGCTGCTAAGAGGGATTTTAGAACATTTTTCACGTTGGATTTGGGTCAAAGAAGTGAGTTGACTGAGTGGATAAAACTTTATTCAAATTCGGTATTTATGGAGAGAAGAGTGGGAGGGAATCAAGGAGAAAAAACAATGAAGGGACTTTCGTATTAAGATTCAATCTATTAGTCCGTTATTTTATTTAGGAATTTTTTATGTGTTAATATGTGAAAATATGTTGATGTTCGTGTTGACATGACGGAGGTCTGTGAACTAGATGTTGTGTATAGTGTGCAGTTAGTGAATGATAGAACCACCGATCGCGCAACAACCAGGCGAGACACTTTTGGTGACGCAAATTATTAATTGCAGGATGTTGGGGTTGTCGATTGCAACAGATATACTCAGAGACAGAATTTGGAACACAATTCGCGTTGTCAACAGCTCGTGGTGTACATCTGGGTTTTCGCGAAAGGTTCCATGAAGCCCGAATTAAGGTCCCTAGATCTATCTGCTGTAGTGTACGAATCCTTCAATACGTCATTGATCCATTTTGCAGCGCTTCTGCTGGGAATGAGTGAAATGTAATCGATTGGTCAACCATTCCGTATCGAGACCCGTTGGCTATACTGAGATATACTTATTCATATCATACAATCATCGGGAGCTAACAAGCTCATCGACTTCACCCTGAATTTGGTGTGATGAAATCTCCGACAGCTATAGCCTATGCAAACGAAATCACACTCATTCCAGCGCTAGCTATCCTTGTCTTTCGTATTCATATCAGTGGCGATCGTTTCAATAAAGCACTTTTATAACGAGACTAAATAATGCATAAATAATTTATCGAGTGAGATATTGGATATCGGGAGCACTTCGCAAGGTGGGCAGGACCCCTGCGGCCTAGACCCCCCCCCCCCTCATTCCCCTTGAGGTAGGATTTCAATAAGTAGGCTGCGGGAGTGCGTTTTCACTCCAGAACATGCCCAATTCACGCTAACGTGGGCAGGTCAGTGTTCCCATATGGTGTGCCAATTTTGCAGAGATGGGAAAAATGTTTCAATGGGCTAGTTCCATTCCAAATGAATGAACGAGCCCCGCGTAGGCAAAATACCACATGTCCATTCTGCGCTGATGAAGGCATTCGCACATAAGATAGAGTATAGATGGAAATTTTCCCCCACCCCATTGAGCCAAGCCGCGTCCGTAGACTTGGCCTCCTCAATTCTAACGGGTTTTTTTTGCATCATTAAACCGTCTATTGATTTTATTCGCTTCCTGTACCACCGAACAAATCATATTGTCACATTTCCTACCACAAAACAAACCTCGCATCCGCACGTATGGACTTCCTACCTTCAGAGAGGTAGGATGAGAATGAGGGGCCGGTACCCCGCCAGGATTCCTTGTCATTTCCATTTTAATAAAGCAACCCGATAACCTTTTTGTTAGAATCTAAATGGATATGCGGGGAATATGTTGGGACTGTGCTACTTACAGAGAATGTTTATGACCGTGCTTGCCCGTTCGAGCACTCTACGTGCCTATTTCGTTTCGCTTCGGAATACACGAACGTTACAGTCTCTCTCTCGACTCTCTCCTTCATCCTTTTTTATTCCTTGAAAACGGAAGTCAAGGAAACTAATGCAGTCATGACGGTGTGTGTGTGTATGTGTGGAGTTTCGGTGTGCATGTGTTGTGTGTGTGACGGCCTGCTTGTACACACGATAACTCGACCCCACCGGGATGGAGAAGCTCATACTTGGTCAATGCTGTTTCCCCATGATGAGTACATGAACCCTTTCGTTTGGGGGTCAGGTAGAGGGTCATCTGAGGTCACCAGGAGGTCAAAGTCTGAAAAACCTGAAAACATGATAGATCCCGAATGTTGGTCTGATCAGTTGAAATTGTTGTTCAGCTGTTCTATTCTCATGGAGAGCACAGAAACCCTATTGTTTTTGGTATAGGTCGTTGATTTTGGTACAAAATAGAAAATGGTGTGAAAGTCGATATTTTGGCCAATTGTTGGCTTGTAAACCGATAACTCGATCCCTCCTGGTTGGATGGAGCCTCATACGTGGTATTGTGTCCCATGATGAGAGCATGAACCCTCTTGTTTTGGGGTCCCGGTCATAGGTCATCTGAGGTCACCAGAGGTCAAAGTCTGAAAACCTTGTGAACACTATAAGGCCCTAAATGGTTTGGTCTGAGCAAGGTTTAACTTTGGTGTGTAGCTTCCTTATGGGAGCACAGGAACCCGCCTATTGTTTTTGGCTAGGTCGGGGTGAATTTTGTCGAAAAAAAAATGTGGTGAAAAGTCATATTGTGGCCAATTTTGGCTTGTCAAACACGATAATAACTCGACCCCTCCGTGAATGTATGAGCCCATACTTGGTAATGTGTGTTCTCCATGATGAGTACAGGAACCCTACACTTTTTGGGGTCGGCTCAGAGGTTCTGAGGTCACTAGAAGGGTCACAGTATGGAAACTTGAACACGATAATTACTGAATTGTTGGTCTGATCAGGTTGAAATTTTGTTTGTTGTAGCTCTCATGAGAGCACTGGAACCCTATTTGTGTTTGGTATAGGTCGTGGGTAAATTTTGGTCAAAATATACTTTTCGGCCAATTTTGGCTTGTAACACGATAACGCGACCCCGCCTGGATTGATGAGGCTCATACTACTGGGTATGTGTGTTCCCCATGATAGAAGATGAACCCTATTTGTCTTAAGGGTGGTCAGAGTCAGCTGAGGGTCATCCGGAGGTCGACGTCTGAAAACCTTGTAAACACGACCTACCGAATGGTTAGTCTGATAAGGTTGAAATGTGGTTGTGTCGCTTTCTAATGGGGAGCACAAGAAACCCTTTTGTTTTTGGGTATAGGACGGTGGTTAATTGGTCCACATAACATTCGTGGAAAAGTCAATATTTTGACCAATTTTTGGGCTCGTAATCCACGATAACATGACCCGCCTGATGATGAAGCTCTATGGGGGTGTTTCCATGATATTACATGACCCTTTGTTTTTTTGAGGTCAGGTCAAGGTCATCTGAGTCACCAGAGGTCGAAGTCTGAAAACTTTTAAACATTGAACCTATTGTTGTTGGGGTCTGATCAGAGGTCATCTGAGGTCACCAGGGTCAAAGTGAAAATCCTTTAACACGATAAGTCCAGAATGGATGGCCTGATCCAGGGTTGAATATTTGGTGTGTAGCTTCTTATGGGGGACACAGGAACCCATTGTTTTGGTATGGGTCGGGTGAATTTTGGTCGGGTAATGAAATTTGTGAAAATTCCATTTTTTTGGACCAATTTGGCTTGTACACACGATAACTCGCCCCGCCTGGATAGGTGAAGCTCATATCTGGTACGTATGTTCCCCCATGATGAGTATCATTGAAACCCTATTGTTTTGGGATCAGGTCAGAGTTATCTGAGGTCGCCATAGGTTCAAGTCGGAAAATCTCGAAATTCGGTGTGATATCAAAGTAAATAATAAATGCGTCCACAACAAGCCCTAAATATCTCTAGCACTGAGCTGAATACATGCGCGTTTCTCTCCTTCCACATCAGGTAGGCGCTCTTCAAATTCGCTGTTTATTTATTCCGAGGACGCGCACCAAGCAATTTGGTCGCCGGGGTTTTCCGGGTGTGGGCCAATTCTCTGGAATGGTCCTGCCGCCTCACATCGGAATCAGGCATCTTTTTTTTTTACTTCATGAGATCACTGAAGACTTCTCTCTTTAAGGAAGCTTTCGGTTAGGTCCTTGCCAGTCGCTTTGCTTGTCCTCTGTTCTTGCCTTGTGTGTTGTCTACTTTTTCTCATTTGTAATTGCTGTTTTCTACTTTTGTAATTCTGTTCGATATTAATATTTTTTTGTAAGCGCCGTAGATATCTTTTCAGTACGGCGCTATATAAAATATTGTTATTAATAGAATAAAATATAATTTAAGGAACTCTTTTGGTTGTTGGGATAAACGGGAAATTTGTCAGTTGTTATGGTTGCCCATAAAGAGCTTGTGCAATCTCCCATTTGTCTTTTGTTAGTCATAGGTTGTCACGGAATCACTAAGCCTTTTTTGCTTTCTGTGTTATGGTATATATTTTTGATGGTACGTGTCCGAGCAGAAGATCGAACCTTTTCAGACCCAGCAAGGAACAGCACTGGATACTGCACTCATCGTCAGCTGCGAATCCCCTCTTCTCCAGGTACACGAATATGGCGGTGCATCATTGGGCCGGGGTACCTAATGTGGGGGTGGGGGTTATCCCACACCCACGCACACAGCAGCTTACAATTGCCTACCCCTCGAGAAGGCAACAGGTATACATTTTAAAGTCTATGGTAATGCCTAAAAGCGAATTAGGCCCCCAATAAATTATGATATCGTTGTAGTGTGACACGAGTCGGTCTATTTCGTTTGTTTTTCTGTCCCAACGTTCTAATTTTGGAGAACAACTTCGTGTAATATACTTCTATTTTTGATGTTAAGTGAAAATTTAACAGGAGATAGATAAAAATATTCGAGATTCATTTGATTTCGGTACTCCGCATCGCGTCTGGACCAACTTTTATTGGCTCTATTCAACCGTTCCTGTTCAAAAAATGTATCAATGTGAACAGTTAATTGGTAAAATTATAATTCATAAGGAAAATTTCTAATAACCATACATGCATATATTCGAGTACATGACGATACACCAATGTACAATTGATACAGAGTGCTAATGAAATCTCAAAAGAAGACTAAAATATCATCACTAATAGCGATTTTATAGGGCTGAGATATATTTGGCCGCGCCTAATACGCGATATAATCCCACGGACACTACACTAACACTGTAATAACATCTTTGTTACTTATCAATGAGTTGCTCTCTGCTGCATGGACCCTTTAGACAATTTTTTTGATTATGTATATCCTGCGATGAACATAATTTGCCGAGGATCTCAGCTCCAAACAAGTTTAAAGAGAATTATTTAAAGAGAAAATAAATCAATATCAATGGTATGTGTGATTAAAGTCGTGTCAAGCCGTATCAAATACATACCGAGACACCGGGGTGTTATTTAGTCACAGTATAGAAATCTGAGTGGGAGTTTGTGAGATACGATTTAGTAACAATGAACGTGCAACTTATTGTGTGTGAACAAACACAAAGAATAACAGGGTAACACAGTAGCATCGTAAATGACTTCACACACTCCCTCAATATGCACTAATTTGCCTTATTCGTCGACTTTATCGAGTGAATATTATGATCTCATTAGAGGGTTCACTCGTTAAAGGTAAAGCCGTTACGGTGGGTGCTGCTCGGTTGGATTTGAAAACGATTATAAAACAGAATATCTGTACTGTAACACACATTTGTTTCCATCACCAAATCATAACTATAGGGGACATCCACCAGGCTCATGACCAATGTTCACCATGGATTTAGAAAACGACACTCCAGTGAAACCACTGGCTATAACTGTACTGATCTAGCAAAGAATCTACACTGCAAGGCTCAGCAGATGGTGTTTTTACTGTTTTAGTAAAGCCTTTGACAAGGTTCCACACAGCGAATGGCTCATAAGCTTAACATTACGGCATTAGTGGTCAAATTCCCACTTGGATAAATTCATTTTGAACCATCGTACCCACCATGTGTCAAAAATGGTGTGAGTGATCTCTTGGAAATTGTCTCATCAGGGGTCCCACAGGTCCATACTAGGTTCAGGCTGTGCTCTCTCTACATTAATGATCTTCCGACTGTTATAGCAGCCACTATCAGAATGTTTGCTGATGACTGCAAATCTACCGGACCACGATGGCATCAATGACAGTAACATGCTCCAGCAAGATATGGATAATTTTACGCAATGGAGTAGACTTGGCAGACGATCTGAATGCATCAAAATGCAAGCAATGATTGTCACAACAAGAGGCAAGTTGTACCATTCGATAGTAATTGACGATACTCGCCTTTGAACTGGTGAAAGAAACATCCCTATATTGAGTACCATCATTCAAAAGCGCTCATGGTAACTCATATTAACAATATAGTTGAGTAAGCTTACAACCTCAATCTGATCCGTAGACATTTGTATGACTGTGATACAAAACGAAAGACATTGACATAAGTCGCTTGGTGGTCCCTGTTTGGAATATAGATCCTCAGTTTGGGATCCATACAAGATTGTAACATAGAAGCTGGAAATGGCTTCAGCGCAAAGTGCAGTGTTCGAGGGCTCTGCAAACTCTTGCCTGGCCTACTTTGCAGGAGAGAAGGGCGCAATGGACGACTCAAGCGTTCATAATTCCATAACGACATATTGGCTTTACCGGTTCTGATTTTGGAGTACATACTAGCTATCGCACACGATTAATCATCAGTGAATGGCTTAAACATGACATGTGATTGTGAATGCGACGTCTTCAGGTGGTTCATTTTGGCCAGAACAATTCCAGATTGGAATGAATCTAGTCCACTATGCAGGAATTAAGGAGTCCTGTGGTGTTTTTCTGGTGATGGTTTAAATCTTCATCATCATCTCCAACTCTGCACTTCTTCAAGAGCTGTGCCTGTTGTGTGCTGTCCCTATGCAGTGATAACCACTAGTTGGTGTTTGCATAGTACCAGACAAGGAAGACAAGACAAGACAAGACAATCCCGCAGGAATACGAACTTGTGATGACAATGTCCCCAAATTTGTTTGAATGTTTTTTGTTTGTTTTTTGAGGGAGGTGATTGCAATAGCTACATGGCTATCTTTTAAGGAAGCTAAAAAGTTTGTGATGGTGATGAACGCTGCAACCACAATGAACAAGTGTTTAAAAAAAAAGGATATGAGTCCCTTTAAAAATTCTCTACATCCAGTCTATCGCCTGTCACATAGGTTGAGTCTGGACCTCGAAACTTTTAGTTAGTTTACTTTAGTGATTAAGGGTTAAGGAAGGACATAATCCTGATAAACGGACCCGAAGCAAAAAACATCCCAGGAGAGAAAAAAATGTAACAAAACTCAGAATACAGCCGTGATTCCTGACAAATAAACCAAGACTGTTCTTGGACGCATTCACACCTTAGGACAAAACAACATTTTCCAGGAAGACAATCACACTCATTGTTATTGGAGCCCTCGCGTAACCTTCTGTTGGCATCGAATAGAAGATAGTAGATAGATAGACAGTAGATAGATAGATAGATGATAGATAAAAATATCAGTTTAAAGGGAATGAATGAAAATGTAATTTCTATAGTCGAATGTGATGAAGGTTACAAATTTTGTTAAATGCTATCATCAGTTTCTCAAATTATGCCTGGTGGGTAAACCAGCAATGTATTAGGGTGTATGTCATGATATGACACAGGACTGATGACTCAAGATGACTTTGACATCTGATTTATCAACATGATAATACAAACCACCCTCAGAGATCATCCGACCTATTTGTGGAGGGAGGAGCTGCGTTGCCGTTCAAACAAAATAGCAACCCGAGAGACACTTGATCGAAATCATGGTCACCCACATATGTAACATCGGATAATTAACTGACCGACCCACTTTTAATGATTCATCTGACTTACTTTGTCGTAGTAGATGAGCATGGCTGTTGGAACGAATAACCAAAATTGACTGGTAAATGACCTTCGACTTCAAATTTATTAACATCCTATAGTTGGACTATCATTCCGTTCAAAATGACCCCTAGACAGTTGCGGCCCGAGTGGACATAGGGGAGCAGATTTGGCTGGATGTCTGACATGGGAGGGGTCTGAGGTGGGGGGGGGGAACACACATGGGGGAGGATTTTTTTTTTAGTCATCAATACTGCTTAGATGCATAAATGGTGACACATTTGATACACACTTTGTAAGTGTACATACGTCAATAGTTTTTGACCAAAATCCATAAATTTTTCTGGAAAAATTAAAATGCATGAAAATTTTTCGCAGGCAAGGCCATTTTCAGTCGATACACCTGACAAAAAAAATAAACCGAATAAACATTACCTACGTTTTTTTGTGGCAGGTATGCAGGCTTACTTTTGCAGAACATTTGATACTAATATGCAAATTCAAAGATATCTAATGGCTAAATCGCATGGTCGATGATCAGCATGTCACGTGGTCACACTTGAGGCCGTAGCGCGGCGAAGTTTGCAAAGTTGACTTTGAGTCCCTTCACCTAATATTGACGACGGTGTCTCATAATGACCATATGTTCTCAGACCAGTAACACATCAGGGGCGTAGGCAATGTTGGTGGGGGTGGGAGATATGTTTTGCCGGCGGAATCCGGCAATGGTGACTAATATGGGAGGGGCATGATGGAGGGGGTGTCCCACTCCCCTCGGAAAATTTGGGAATTGGTGAAACGACCTCAGATGCGATCTGGTGCAATGTTTTTAGTAAAATAGTGGGCGTTCAGTAATTACTCGCCCCGCTCACCACGTACGCGGGACACTTCCAATTTAGAACGCCGGTAAATTCTGCCCGAATCCTAATCAATGTCCGATTTTTAGTTGGAGCTCGGTGGTTGAAGCAGCCCATCGAACAACCGGCGCGCAAAAGCGCGCAAAAAATATTTGACACTCAATGGGGTCATTGATCACAATTTTCAGCCCATTTTATTTTAGTACACAATTTCAGACAATCTTTCCAACTTGGGCACTCTTTTGCCACTTTCCCGATTTAATTAAACCGACTGTTTCATTAGGTTCTGGGAAATTCTTCTTAATTGTTTTCAGCAAAATGGTCCTATAATCTCTGGAATATAGGACCAAATAGGAACACAAAAAAGGGTCGAAGAAAAAACTGACAAAATCATATGAAAAATAGAATGTCAAACACTAACGTACGCCTTCATTTCCCCTTTTGCCCGGCGAATTGACCAACGACTCGGTCAGGGGCGGCTCCAGGGTTGTGTTAGGGGGACAGATTTGGCTTGGATGTCTCACATGGGGGAGGGGTCTAAGGGGAGAGCCTGGGGTTGCCCCCTCCCCTTTGCGAGTTTTTTGAGTCATAATACGCTTTTAGAGCAAAATGGTGCGATATTTGATACACTTTGTAAGTTCTAAAAAAAATCATAAAATTTGCTGCGAAGTTTCCAAGTTAACATTGAGTCCTTTTCCCTAATGATTAACAAACGGGGGCTCAAAATGACCAACGTGTTCTCAAAACAGTAAACATCATGGGCGTAACGAAGAGAAAGTTTGGAATATTGAAACGTCCTCAGAGCAATATGGTGCAATATTCTGTAGTAAAATTGGGCGTTCAGTAATTACTCGACCCGCTCATCATTTACGTTACGCGGGACCATTCAATTGGAACGCCGAAAAAAAACAGCTCGTGGGTATGAAGCGACCATCGATTACACCTGCGCGCGAATTGCGCGCAAAATTTGACACTTTCAATGGGGGCAATTGATCGAATATTTCAGTCATTTAGTACAAATTCCAGACAATATTTCCACTTTCACTTGGACACTCGCGTGATTTCCCGCCTAAAACCACTGTTCATTGTTGGGGTCGGGAAATTCTTTCTTACTTGTTTTCAGCAAATGGCCTCCGAAATAATGTATCTCTGGAATATAGGACCAGATAGCTAAACGTACCTTCAATTCCCCCTTTTGCCGATTGCGACAGACTCGGTCACTCATTCAATTACAACGACGGCGATCGACGGGCCGTCACATTATCTAAATTTTTGCGACGTGCATTCTCTTTCGCGCGAAGGGTGAGTAGATGAAGAGCCAAAGTAGTCGAAATAGCGATAATAAAGTTGGCTTCCGTTGCTTTGCTTGCTATTCCACTTTCATTCCGTGCCTTCCTTCACACCCTCACTTTCTTTTCCTTTTCCGGCCCCTCTTTCGTCTTTCCTCCTCTTCTCTTTTCCTCTTCTCTTACTCCTCCCCTCTTTTCCTCTTCCTTTTCTTCCTCTTTCTCCTCTTGCCGACCCAGCCCGAACATTTGCCGACGTATGAAATTATCAGGAGGGCCAGGGTGGAACACCACCCCCCGCTCGCTACGGCCCTGGGAACATACGCCTACATTGGCGGACATTCAGCTATTATTACAGCAACAGTTTTGAGTATCGATTAGAGTCTCAGATGGAAACGACATAGAAAATAACCTACGTTGGATAACGTGATTTTGGACACTTCAACCCCCCAGACCGAAACGTTGCGCATTAAAAATTCATTGCTGTCGAGAGGGAAAAAAAAATTGGAGGGAGGCGCCCTCACTGCACCCTGTGGCGCCCCCCTCTGGCGCCCACCCCTTGCACTAGAAGACTCTTCGAAATACATCCTTGAACACCGTTGTAGTAATGGTTCCCGATGATAAAGGAAAACTTCATAACTACTAGTTCAAACTGCAGAATTAAAAGCATTTTACAATTGAAAGAACGGCAAATTGACCTATATGACCTTTGACCTTATTTTTGCAGGAGGAGTTGCCGTTGTGGACCGCTGGTGGGCCTTCGATGAATAAACAAACATGCACGATCACAATGGTTCAACCAGCCACAATCTGAGGTGAGTGGAGAAACCAAAATCTGATACCTATCGTGTTAACATGCTGAGCGGTGTACATGATTCTTCCTATGGTCCATTTGTTCCATAAATTAGGGCAGCAACGAAGTTTTTTGTTGTTTTCCTACAAAAAGTAAGAAATCTTGATGGGAACGAAGGAACGTAGCATTTTTGTTTAGTCAGGTAGTATGCGTCATTCCTTGAGCGGAAAACACCATGTCTTCTGACATTCAACATTCTTCAAATTTTAACGTCTGATGAAAAAGGCCTATCGACCCAACTGGCTTGGGTTTTCTTCCTGGAGACTACAAAAAATAAAGATCACACATTGTAACATAATTTATATAGGGGGGAACAAGTGATAGTTGCATTGCCATGTAAAGTATTGTGTTTTTTGTGGCATTA
The DNA here is from genome assembly GCA_026419785.1 of Sclerodactyla briareus. Lineage (NCBI taxonomy): Eukaryota > Metazoa > Echinodermata > Holothuroidea > Dendrochirotida > Sclerodactylidae > Sclerodactyla > Sclerodactyla briareus. The sequence continues at coordinate 129,015 of JAODTK010005681.1, forward strand.
CCTACCAATATCCCACTAATATCTCAGCCCTAGTGATAATCGATGCTAATCTGAATAACTGAAAGCATACGACCTTCAACATCGTTGCGAAATGACTGCAGTTGCAGTCGTATTTTCTGTTTCGCGTTTTATCAGAAAAAACATGGGGGCGTACCTTTGGACAAATCTGCAGAAGAAATCACAAGTGGTGTTAATTGTTCAGTACGCGAAATTTAACATTATTCTCATAATAATAGAGGATCTGCAACGTACATATACTGTTCGAGATGGTTCGAGATGTCGTGTTCTTTCTCTTTTAATAACTGGTGCAGATGGAAGTCAGGTTCATTGAACTTATACGACTCTGGCTGAAACGGAGCGGACTGTATTATCCGTTATGTTATCATACTTACTGCACAAGTCTGGGGGTTACTCTGTTAGAGACGGCCTCAATGAGTTCGACGAAATTGTATTCGGTTATGTTCATGTAATAGAATACCAGCCGAAGTGAGTTCAGGGAAATTCGCATTTTTTCAAGCAAAGGGATTGAGCAATCCTCTATGAAGGTATCATGTGACTGGTATCTAAGGAAAAAGAATCGGCACAAGTAGGTACAAGTTAAAAAATTAGTTTTTAAAGAACGCGATGTTGAGTTATTTTTGAGCTGGTATATAGATCATAATGATATGCTATACACAGAAGGGGGAACATGCATTGTCATATAGTACTCTAGTATAATAATGTTTGCGTAAGTATTAGATTGCGCCCCACTGACCCGATTAGCTATTTGGACAGAATATTTCAACTAACCATACAGGTTAAGGAATATAAGGATGCATATTCTTCAAGGGTAAAAGTATCTATGACTCGTGTAAATCTCACATTACTGAGTTTTTTGATGGAATTGATTAGTGGAACGGTCATTTTAACCGTTGACTACTAATCAGCGCAGATGTTTCAAGTGTTTCCCAGCAACATTGTCAGGGAGGTGATGTTTGGCGCTGACGAGGCGGCAGAAACTGGGGCATTGACTCTTACACCTCAATCCCCGAGGTCCCTGATTCACACCAAATAGTTATGTATGTAGGCCTATGTGTAGAGATTCGTAACGTACTCAGGAACTCCAGAGATCACAAAATTGCCGAAACAAGTAAGTAGCCTGAAATGACAGCATCAAGTATGACCAAGGCTACGGTAAGCAAGTTAGGAATGTAAGCATGAATCAACAGAAAGCAGCCTACAAGTCAAATTAGTCATCACGTGACTTGTGATCCGTCATTTCCCTCTTCCAGTAATATGAGGTGTTTGTCGATTTCTTCTTCCTTCGTATTCTTCCTCCCCCGTTTCCCTCCGAATCTTTTCCATTTTCTTTGCCCTTGACCTTTTTAAAAAAACACCCCCGTACTTTTGCTTCTTTCTCTTTTCTCCTATAAATGGTCGTAATCCTCCAGCCCCTCCGTACGCGGCATCTAAACTTTATTATTGTAATACTGATTATTACAGGTAACCTAGTAAACGTGAGGATAATAGTTAGAAATGTGCCAAACCTGGTTTTCATTGTAAGACAATACGGCTACTTACGGTAGATGTCGAACAGATCCACAGAAATGCGATGAAGGCATTCGGTGGTATTGCGCTCCAAGTGGTAGTTTATGATTGGGGGTTTTACCGACTTCTTCACTTTCGTACCAATCTTTCTACAGTGCTTCACCCTTTTCACGTCTTTGTCCTCAAAAGAGTCTACCAAGTATTACACATTCTTGGAATCATACAGTTTATTCAAGGACTCGTCAACCAATCTCTGTTGCTTGCCAGAATGAACTGAAAGTACCGGAGAGGTTTGTCATCATTACAAGACTCCATGAACTCATGCAAACATAGTCTTTCTCAAGTTCATCTGACGGTAACATATTGGGCGGCTAGGAATTCTTGAAAGTAATGATGGTAAAAACTCAGACCCCAGTGTATGCCGAAAACGCAAGTCGGTCAACTGTGCAGTTCCCGGGGACCGATGTTCTTTGACAGTCGCAGTAAGCCAACCGCCAACGCGGTTCCAGGTGATTACCGATTAAAGTCCCAATTGTTCTCTCTTCATGTTTTCTACACCCATTTTCTGTGGTGAAGGCACTCGTCCGAGGGGCCGATTCAACTGATGTTATATCACCCTGTGTTGATGCCTTGTGTATCTTCTGAAAATAACGAGACTCCAAGCACGTGATGGCCATTCTAACAATCGTTGTTAATTGTTAACATCACTAGTTTCATGACGTCCGGCTGGAATATTTTTGAAGCGATTATATGTATAACCATGATCAGAAGGAGAGGGGTGTGTACGAAAACTCCTGAACAATTTCATTAATGTCAAGAGATTTTTGAACTAATTGTTCAAAGCTTCTCAACTGACCACATTCGCCTCCTTGGCTACATCCCAGGTTACAAACCGCTGAAGCTTTTCCGACACCAGTTGTTTCGAGTTGTCCTGCGTATCCAAGATAGTCTGTCAGTTTCGGTTCATCATTTCTGATGGACCTCGCAGTCCAGACTAATACTTGGCATAACTTTTGCAAGTATTTGCCACCGGCTATCATGAATTCACAAAAGTTCACACTTGGGAACGGTTGAAAGCCACTGGGTTTTCACTCATCGGTTTCACGTGAGGTCCACCCCAATAAACATCTTTGAAAAATACATTGGAAATTTTCCGTCCAATAGGCACTCTATAGTTGCTTCAAATCGATTGCGTTCCGTTCGGTTTCCGATTCTTGGACGAAGTATAAGAGGTGGATCATTCTCCATATCTGGTTGATATTTGACTGAACAGCTAGGTTTTTTCATGGACATCCCAAGTTCATCCAAACCATGTAGGGAATATGACATTTATTCTACCCATATTTCCTTGATATCATCGGAAGTTAATTGGGGGGCATCACGTGTCCGGGTGGTAACATTTTAGACTATTTCCGTGAGTTGCGTAGTTTCATACGTCCTCAGTAGACAGAAACAACAAAATAGCTAAGTCATTTTCGATGCAGCCACGATCTATGTGGCTGAGCGGGGAATGTTGTTTTCCCGAACCTAAATCTGCCCACGTAGAACCACGTTTGTTGTTGGACATAAAATTCACTTCGAAACAGTCTTCGCTTGTAGCTGTAGCAGTACCTTCAATTTGTACCGAATATACAGTCAAACTAGTGTAGAGATTGGTTATCGCGACTGGCTAATCACAGGGGAGTGGTTTACGGTAACGGAATTTATTGTAGCGTTATGATAGGCTGTTTATCAGGAGCTTCTTCTTATTTACTGTTTAAATGAACAGGAAACAATACATTATTTTTGTGTTTGAAGAAAAAGGAACTACGTATTGTAATACCTGGCAGAATCTTTCCTATTTCTACTGTACTCGAGCCTGTCGATTGGAGGCGAGTACATTGGGAAAAGAAATAATTGTCAAACGAACGTAGATGGTCTAAAACTAGTTTTTATCCTATGTAAACACAATATTAGGAATAGAGCCTCTTGTCAATGGTTGTGGATGCCCAACATTATTGACATACTGTTCGCTAGCACTCCCATGTAACAAAAGTACCGGAACCAAACAACACAAATTAACAATCTGTTAATACTACCTATTTGTATTGATTTGCATGTAGACTTGTCACACACAGTCGAAGGGTCGAGTGCTCGTTGATCAAGCACATCAAAGTAGGGCAGGTTTTTGCATTTTTATTCATTCATTAGAATTGATGTATTTTATGTTCCAGGTGCATTCGCAAGCCTGTACATAATATACATAGCTCACATAATAGACAAACGAACAGAATGTGGAAGGAAAGCATTTAAAAAAAAAAAAACTGGGGGCTTATCAGTTAAGACGTTCGCTCTCTAAAGAAAAGGAGTGGATCGCCAAGGTGATAAAATGACTAAAGGCAGCAACGAAAAATCGTTGACCCCCCCACCCACAAAAAAAAAAAAAACATAAAACTTTGGGACACCCACGCCAATGGGGACTCTGCATGTTCACTATTCATTCCAAATTTCATTAGCAACGCATAATATGGCTAGGAATATTCCTCTATTACGTAAACTGTACAATGCTTTTTACATATGGCAAAATATTCCAGACTTGAGTAGACTGTATTTTAGGACTACTTTTTATCGTGAAAGGTTATTCAACGCTTGTGAGGGGTCCTAATATGTTAAGGGTATAAATAATTAATTGATGTGATCAGGAGCCACTGCGACGCCGTGAGCAAGCGGTACAATGGCGATAAATTTGGCATCGGAGTGTTCAGGGATAAACATGATTTGATAGATTCTTTGCAACCGAAAGTAAATAATTGATAGAGAGCGTAAACCAGCGGAAGATCGGGTTCTGCTTTCAGTCGGGGGTTCATGAATATGTTCATGTGGTCCACCTTCAAAATTACGATAATTAGTTAGAAGAGGGGTTTTGAAGATCAATAAGTTGTCTAATTTGATCCTCTATGCAAATTGTTATTCAGTTACATTCCCCACAAATTGTGGGCATGTTTACATACATTCCATAGATGTGGAACATGGGGAACCATGTATATGTGAAACTGCCAAACTATAGCCCCACTGATGATGCTATATTCTGCTGTTATTCTTCGTTAATAGCAAACCTGTCTATCAACCTCCACCAAAAGGGTGCTAACAAAGAAGCGCAATGACGGGCGAGAATTAGGCGCAGATCATCCACTTACCAGAGTACTGCAAAGACAGTTATTGAGATATTAATCCATTTTTTTTTCTCGGGCAACACAGTGAGCATAAGGACATCAGTAGAATTTAGCAAGTAAATTGTCATGCCAGTTCACAACTTAAAATTGGGACGGGACTCTGCGTCACAAGCTGCACCAGAAACGGGTCTTATGGTTTCGCCACCCACCTCTGAAATCATGCCATAACCATCGAAAATGCTTTCGAACAATAACTAATTTTCTGGATGTACGAAACATCGGCCTGATGTAAAGTAGCATAGGCTTTGACATCTTCAAGTCAAACAACAACATGAAGCAGAGATATCCACCATGTTTGGAGACGTTTTGAATGAAATTGCTGCAACAGTCCACTCCCACCAATACCCTTTTGATTTGTTTTTTAGCCAGGGAAAACCGTTATCGGTTATTCGAGGCGCTGGAATCCTGTGCACTAGGACCCTGATCTTTCAAAGCATTTTTGATGCGGCACTTTCCCTTAACGTCGCAAACACTATCACGATTCACATGGTGGTCAGTCCATTACAAAAATCCTTCATTGCTTATGAGAGCTTTCGTGAAGTTCCTTCTGGTTGTTTGTTCTATGATATCCAAAAACGTGTCAGTTGTGCCTATCAGGACATGCTATTTTAAGGAGCACACACAGCACGCACGCCAAAACGAGCCTAGAGTATCCTCCAACACACTGTACGTAATTATATATTCTGAGCTGACAATGTTGGAATTTGGAGGAGATGAGTTCCCCCGCGACGGAACGTATCATTGTGCGTGCTTTTGAGCACAATCTCGGCGTCTTTGAACCTCGAGGCCGGAAGACGTTCTACCACACACTGAGGTGACACCTTTGGATTACCGGAAGGCCCTGCATACTCGGAACAGTGATGTCACGTCACGCTCACAACAGGCTCTCCTCGATTGGTCGGGGCGATTCCGAGAGCAACTGCCGGGACGTGCGACACGCGGACGAGGACGCGTACGTACGTGTTTGGTAAGACATCTCTCTGAAATGGTGGCTGGTCAATGTGAAAACCATGATGCGACGGGATGGCTTCTAACATGCGCCTGCAGTAACACTTTTACTTCTCAAGAGATGATTCAGAAACGATGTGACAGGCTTCAATCAATGCCATACTTCCCACATGAGTGTGGAAAGCATGTTTTCAGGTTCTCCAGTATCGGTGAATACTTTTAGCTTTTAGTAGTATAATTACCGGGACTCGCAGGGCCTGATAGATTTCATATGTTGAATAATGAGAGTTTTAGTCACATTTCGTGATTATTCATGGTAACAGGATTTGTGGAGCATTGGGCGATCAATTTCGTGGTCAGGTCAAATGCGAGGCAGACGTATTTCAATCTGTGGTGGCTTTTCGAACTACAATGCGCCCGGATGTATTGGTCTATAGCCTAAGGTTATGCTGCAAAGAATGATTCTCGCAGGCCCAGTGGTGAAAATCAGCTAAACATAATACTCCTGATGAATTGAAACGATGGTCACGTGGCGGCATGCGTTGGGCTGATCCTTAGTTGATGGGTTATTTTGAGAGTTTTGATATCAAGATAACATTATCGAAACCTATGCGACCTCATTAATTCAGGCCGAGTACTTCTTTCATGACTGATCTAGAAGGGTGGTACTACTAATTGGGGCACTGCGAACTCTTGGAGAAATTGTTGTTGCTTCTTATTAAACATATGTATAGACATGTCCGCATATATGCCAAGGTCATGTCGACTTATATTTCAAAATGCGGATTAGACTCCAGCATCGGTTTGTCCTAGTGTACACAGCTGGAATGTTTAACCTAAAATTGATCAGTTCAGTGACCTGGATGGTACGTTGTTTGTGTCGAGTATGTGTTATTACTCTATTACATAAGTTTTCTATGAATCAAACCAACACGGAACGAAAAGGACTTGTGATGAATGGCTCATCATAACACCTACCTTTCTTCACTTGGGTGGTGTGATCCTGGCGGCTCTTGCTGTAACGAAGGGAGCAGAGGTACAATATTAGCAAAATCACTCATGCATACCATAGTGAGAGATTATAAAATGCTGTATGTCAGGTGAACATGTAATAGAAGGACCAGCCTGTCACATGTCATTCGTATATGATCTACATGATCTACATGACGGCTCTGAGTCCCGATCATGTAGTCGTGCATAATGCCACATCGCAGAAAATGCTCAAAATGAGGAGGAGACGAGATTGAATAAGAATAAGCCAGTTGTACGACATAAACGGAATAGTGGCAGAACGGTATGCCCTCGAGTTTAGTTTGAGCTCAACATGGAATGGAAACACGTAGTTAAATTACTGTGAGAGGTTAGTTATCGAAAAAGTGCATATTTCAAATGGTTAGCATCACCGCAACCCCCCGCCCCTTCTAACATGGCATCCATAGTACCGTATTCACGGCCCATCACCTAACCTTACACATCTACTCGACTCTACAGTTATTCAAAAGATTATACTCACTACTCTGGGACGGATGTGTTCGTGCTGTGCACGCATTGCTGAGATGGATATATGAAAAAATAGTTTCAACTACAAAGGCATAAATAAAATATTCTGAAAAAGTCGATGCAAAGCTTTCTCGAACTACTAGAAAGAACAAACAACAGGAAAAAACCCCATGATAATGAAATTGGTCGCCGATCTTAGGTACTAATCGATGATCAGGGCACAGCTAGCTGTATTCGTTGGATACTGGCAGGTTATAAATAAAAATTGTGGGGTTATTTTCAGGTTAGGAAGTCTTTTCTAATTTTAAAACTGAATGGTGCTGGGTCTTCCAGTTCAGGGTCCCCAACGGTTGGACAGGCACCTTACCTTGTTGTTCGCAAAGGATTATTTAGAAAGGATGAAAATATTTGCCCTGGTTGAGCGTGTTTCCTGGTTTGATGGCCAATCAGTTCTAAGCTATTCCCATTTCAGTGGTATTTTCCTGGATGTATTCCTACTGTACTAAGCGGACTTCTCTCCACAGTGACAATGTGATGTAGCATAACTGAACCGGGAAGCACATCGGGTAGCCTTCCTACCCTACCGGGCGCTCCTCTTTGAAAAGAAAATGCGCCACCTAACCCTCTAACATACTCATTCATGTACTAGAATGTAGCCAATAAAGACACAGGGCCTTCCAAAAAGATAAAACCATGGGGGGCGTTATAGTGCATTCATTGCGAAGTCATGATCCCCAGGTCAGAATATCTAAGGTCGAATGGTTGCCAATGGTTGGAAAAACAGCTAAGCTGTTTGGATAGGCCCAGTGTTGATTTTTAGCAGGGCCTACGACGTGGACAGGAAACTTCATTGGACAGAAAAGCAGTAGGAGTTGCAACCGCCTCCAGCTTCTGTCGTTGTGAGGTTGTGGTGTGGGTGTGTGGTGTGTGTGTGTGATGTGTAGTGTGCGTGGTGTGTGTGAGTTGGTGTGTGTGGTGTGTTTGTTTGGTGTGTGTGTGTGTATGTTATATATTTTATAATAAGAATACAAAGAAAATCAGGAAACACAACTTTGCACAGGTCAATAAATTCAAAACGTTTCGGTCATTAAACCTTCGAGAGTTGACGCATGACGTCGGCTAAAAATTGATGATTTAGTGTTGGGAAAGTTATAATTACATGATGCCAAGCTTACATAGTGAGCTTTAAGAAGTTCATTATTACTCTGTAATAACATTGTAAACAAATATGCATAATTACACATGTGGATCAGGTTGATAGCAATTATTCAAAAGTTGCGTTTCTAGGTGTGTTTCGGTCTCTAATGAGAGAATAATTGTCAGTAGCCCTGAATAATGTTGCTGAAATGATTTCACAAAAACCGAAGAACATGTTCATTCCATGTGGTTACTAATTTACATATTTACATGATATTTACATATTTGTCCATTCATATATCACCCATGATTGAATTGTGTTAGCGCATATTAATATTGCTCCTTAGCCCTCAGGAAATTATCTCCCCAAAATAATTGCACCATTTCTAATTCAAGTCACAGGCCCTGCGCCATCAGCGACTGTAAGCCCAAATCTGCCAAAAACTGTATAGCCATACCTTCACTTCTCAACTAGGCATTATTTAATGATAATTTTACAATAATGTTTGCCTAATAAAACCCCATTTCAACACTTAGCCTGGGAACTTAAGGCTATGCTAATTACAGGTAACTAGGCCTGCCCAACATATTTTTCCTTTTTAGCTTGACTTTCGACAAATAACACAGCCAGCCATGAAAGCCCAAGTTGATCAGAATTTTATTCCACTATTTAGTAATGAGATTCATATTAAAAATATTTCCGAAATGTAATCCAGAAACTACACCACGTCGACAAGTGGATAAGCCTAACATTGTAGACGCCATACAATTAAGGTATAGGCTCACAAGTGTGATGCGATGGGTCTAATGGATATGCACGACCGATAGCCGTCACAAAGCTTTAACACCGGTAGGGCAGTTTCCTCAAGCTTCACTTAATCACTTTCAGTTCAGACAAATGTGACAAACGCAGTGATAGATCCAAGAACTTTGGTTCTTTTCAGGCCATAACATTCAAAACCTGGATGAGGTGATTTTACCAATACACCATTGGTTTCTGCCACAATAGGCGCGCACCATCCCCCCAAATGAATTCGAACATCTTCGAAATTATCACCCGAAGATATGAGCTGCCTACAAGTATCATGCATTGTGTAGGTTTTCGATCAAGCAACATATGAGGAGGATCGATTAGCTGGAGGCACAGTACATACTCTAGATATCATTTCAAATGGGTATTTCAACACGTGTTGCAAACTGAATGGGAAATTGAACAAACGCTTCTAAGATGCATTCTTCCCGTGACATGGCTGGCGAGTCCTCTGTAATTATGCTGGAGGCTGTGACAGTGTGATGATTGGCCGCAAACAATCGACATTTTGTCTCCACCAGACTGGTCTACGAAGCCCTTCTCATGCGGGATGAGGAAATGACCGTATAAACCTTCCACTAGAGCTGCAAGGAAACAATTGGACTGATAAAGAAGCTTCAGTGCCCTATCTTCCCCAGAGAATTCAGATATTCCTTAATCATCCGCCGGACAAATATCTGCTCCAGTTAGATTGTTCTCACGATATGCGAACATCCATGTTCCTTGTCTTTTTGGGGAGATGTCAGACTAGGACTTGGACGACAAGTGTCGAATCCTCCTAGTGGTTGATAACGTGGCGAATCAGAGGGAAAAGAGAGGGAGACATGAGTGTCTAAGGATATGAAAAGAATTGGCAGGGCGGCGGTTGAGGAGGAGGTGAAAGGGAAAAAAGGGCAGTTGCACAGACCGAGGCAACAACCAAGACGTGGAATGTGGTACAGTGGTGGTGATCGGAGGGGGACTTAGAATGGCTGACTGGGCGTGATCCTTACTATCCTGTAATTGCAAAATTGGGGACAGGGAAAAGACACACCACCGAAAAATCCTTAAGGATGAATTCATGGGATCACGCAGTGGAGGATGAAACCAGTAACAAAACCCCTATACCGCTGTTGGAAGTAAGGGTTCAGTTTTGCCAGGAAGAATGGATTCCACCAGATCGGTTAGTTTTTTTACCGGCTACCGAATGATAGTCTTGAAAACATCCTTGAATGAAGAACACGAGAGGGGTGGGGTGGGTTCTAGTGGGATCTGGGAGGTTTCGGTGGGGGATAAACGTACTCGAGGCAGACAATAAACTGTTTGGCCCCATGATTCTCATGCTGGTTAGTCGTTAGCTCCAGATGGAAGATTGTACTCGTCCACACTTGGTCCACTGCCATGGACCGTACAGACCCTGATGGACTCGCAAAAGACAACACCTGCTCTGCCAGAACACTGGGAGCAAAACGAAGGCAAGCGATGAATTTCGGACCATCTGTCTGCTCCATTGCTTGTATGAGCTTGGGTCCAGAAAACCCACGGCTGAGGCAGAAACTTTGCAATAGTAGCAGAGCAAATATTCCACTGAGTACTTTAATACAACGGAAGACCATCAATAGGATAGATGTCGTATTTTACATGTATAATGACACGTCAATCAAGAATGCGAAAGCATGAACAAAGAGGATTAGGATTCTTTCACAACCTTTCCTCATGGAGACAAGATTCGACAGTTGAGAAATTTTTGCTTCATGCTCTAGGAGTAAGGCCCTGCCATCATTTTCCTGTTCGCTGGCTGTGAAATCCAGCGATATCCAGAGGACATACTTGGTCAGAGTTAACTCTACTCACATGCGGAAAGTGTGCATCAAGATAACCAGCAGTGAGTAGATATTCCATAACTGCACAGTTCAAAGGAAGAGGCGGACACTCGATTTTATGCAAGGCATGTGCACTGGTTGGAATCTGTTATATCGTAGCCAGGACGACACCAGGACGCAATGAATTTTGCCTGCTTCATGCAGAGAAATCTAAAAAGGCGGGCTCCAGCATTTCATTGGGAATGTGGCAACAGGAATAGGACAAAGGTACTTGAATATCCACCCAAGTTGGCTAACTAAACTAGGGGGCAGTCACTATGTAGAGCAATGATAGGGACTGCCTGCATTTACTGATGCGGACTCTGTCTGGCATTCGCGGGCAGAGAAGGAACTAGCTGGTATGAAGATGCGGAAGACAACTCTTTCCAGGTTCCAGGTTTCCAGTGTTTGGTGGAGTTGCAAAAATGGACACTGACTGACCGCCCGCCTTCGGATTTGCAAGAGTTTGCATGTTCCTTGTATGCTGCTAGAACATCCATAACATCTGTGAATGATTGCTGATACCATCTCTTCCGTCAACGAAAGACTTCTGAAGCTGACCCTGATATTCCGAGTCCCGAGGGTCATGGATGGGTTATGCAACAAACGGAAATTTCACAGCCGGTGGATGAACACGGATCAGCTCTGAAGTCTTCGTGTTTTCTACAATGCAAATTACCCACGTGTAGACGAAGGGAATAAGGGGACTAAGCAGCCCCGTTTGTCGATGTGTTAAAAAACCTTGAGGTTGAATACGCCTTGCTGAATCAACAAGCATAAAAAGTATATTGACCGCAGTGGCCACAAAACACTATTACAAATTCAGGAGGCCGTGATGAAAAAGTTTCAGCTGATGCAAACTAAGGTGAGCCAAAATTTTGAAAGCATTGTTCGACATACCAATGGGGTTTTAGGAAACTGTCAATTAAGTGAAGAACTAAGAGTTATAAATCTTCAAAACTACAGCTATCACACCTAATCCACAAAATGATAAGATTTGTCGCCATATTGGATTTAGCAACTAGGAAAGATAAAAAATCATCTGGTAAAAATGGCATCTGACCTGGATGAATATCCAGGTCAGATGACCTACCGTGTTGGCAAACAATACCGTTGTTGGCAAAACAAACTATAAATCTATTTGGTTGTGGGGGTGTATGTCACGAAGTATTGATTGATTGAAATGGGAATGAGTAAAACTCTTTGTTGTTGTGAATAAAGAAAGACCTTAAAACAATAGCCATACTCTATATTTAAATTATCATGCCTCCAATGTTATATTGATAACCCTTTGTTGATATAACAGTTTCCGATAGTGTAGTGTAAACCTGCACATACGAATCGCACATATAACATCTAATTCTATCTCATACCAGAACTGCTCCGACTGCCGTGTGCCCGATAGTCCGCACAATAGACTGACCTCGTACTATCATCCAGTGTATAAGTGAGTGAATCCAGTTGTATTTTGTTGAGTGGTGTTATGCAGACACGCACAAGGTGGCGAAGTTCTGCGGCTTCGTTCGGAAAGTTTTAGAAAAACAAGCATTTATTTTTATTTATAGTGAAAATCACTACTGAGCCCCGCCTTCATGGTTGTGGTGCTGAATCTTGACTTTTTGGCTTGAAATTATGGAGGGGACAGGTCAGTCTATTGTGGCACATGGTTGCAATTCTGGTTGCAAATGATGAATCCAAGGGAGGACCAAGGTCCACCCCTCCACTGCTTAAACATGGCTAGTTTAGTTTCATTAAGGAAATGCAAACAGAGGAAATTAACGGAGGAAACTCAAAGAGAGAAATGGATCTTCACAACAGCCCGAAAACTGGAGGTTATCACAAGGTACACGTTCTAGACTTACTTGCGCCAGGTTAATTTGAGCCTCAGCCTGGCGCGAAGGGAATTTATTCGTCATGATCTGAGTCCAAAGTTTAGAACAATATGCTCAAGTGAAGTGCCATCACCAAGACCGTTTTGGTGATGGAGTGTCTAGAATTGAAAAACATGCGCGTCAAATCAGATTCAGCTAAGCTTGGACCACTTACGGGATGTCAATCGAACACCCCAACGAGGTGGGTAATAGAGGGATAGATCTGGCAAGAGGCAGTCTTTTAGGACCGACACGGGCTTTCCGGGCTTCCTCAGGCGGTTCCTGAGTACTGATGATAATGAGTGAGAAAACCATGTAGGGTACGCCACTGTGCTCTTAAAGGTAAGGGTTTCAAGAAAATGAAGAGAGAGAGCAAGTCGGTAGCCCAATTTCTGAGGTATGTATGTAAGTTCCTGTCTGATCCCGATATTTTGCAAACAGAAGGCCTCATAATTGAGTTTGATTGTTTGCCTTACTCATAAACACTGTCCAACTAGTCCCAGTGTCACGGCAGAATTTAGTGACGAAATTAAAAAGTGGTGAAGGGAGGGGGGTATGTGCCCAACCAGAGTTGCAAGGTCGATGTTATCTCACCCATATTTTTTGTGCCCCCAAAGACGATACTTATGTTCAATTTGAACTTAAAGGAACTCGAATCAATTGTCACTTGTAGCCATTCAAGAATTGATAGGACGTATAATATTCGGTTCTATTGACAATATTTATAGTAGATATACTTTTTTCTGGAACGGTATACTTGTTTAGAACTGGTTTTAGCATGTGCCCCCCCCAAAAATTGTAAAAAAAAAAACTGCAAAACCTTATTTTAGCCCAGTTACGGCAAAAGGGCCACACGGTACTTGGAACATCGATGAGTATATTAAAACGGGGGGGATGCAATCTTACTGCACATTCAGGGTTCGTGGTAAATGATGTTCAAATCTAAACTTGTGCCAAGAAATAACGTGTTTAACATCAACAGTTTGTATATGAGAGTCTTTCCTACGTCTTCTAAGAAAGAGTCGACGTATGAGAGAAATTGAGAGTTTGTTGAAGCCGCAAACGATTACATCAATCGTTGTATTCTGACCAAGTCAGTAGGTATAATTGCTGTCAAATCTTAAGGGGTGGAGTTGGGTCGTTTGTATTATAGGAGGTTTAGAGTGTCAAAAAATTGAAGCACTCAAATTTGTCTCGAAAAAGTGTGTTTCAATAGTCAAAGCCAAAATGGATCTGTTGAACATATTGCAAAACTCTAGGTGGTGGCGTGCTAACATGGAGATCTGGTTGTGGTGCCAAATGCGATCATTGGATATCATCTTCCACATCTCCCGGTATAAACTAAACTCTGTGATCATAAATATCCCGTCATGTATTCAGTATGTGAAGGAGTACTAAATTACCTTATTTTTCGCCCAAATAACCTTGCATTGGCATACTAATTATCGTTTCTCTTTGTTAGTGCCAAGGTGGAAATGTTCATTTCGTGGTCGGAGAACCTACGGGCAATACTCTAGATTTCGTTTCTGTCATTAGAGGTAAATTCCTCTTCTCCATGTTTTTCCCTCATTTATCGTCGCGAGATGCCTCCAGAAGTGACCAAGATGTGTATTCATTTCCCTCCTATGGCCGCCCCAGCCCGTGGTACACAAACTTTGTGAACCTATGGTACGACAGTCAATTATCCTACCCTATCCCAGTTGGAAACTAGAGTGACTATAGCTCCTTCGGGCGACTATGTACATCCTCTTCGCAAGAATGGACTGAATAGCTTGTTTTCATTTCCGGGATGGTTCAATATCCAGTGAGTTTCTGAATAGCAGCGGAGATCAGGCTCTCTGCGTGGCGGCCATCCACCACGCGACAGTATTGTTGTACTTCACATGATGGGTTTCACCATCTTGTCGAAGCAAAATTTTAACCCTGTAAAAGTCTTCATTCGCTTAACACTGGATTTTCTATTCCACTTTTTACTTTATGAAACTGACAGGGGTACATGCGCTCACACAGCAAAAGCATGTTTCCTCGTTTGTTTATTTTTGTTTGTGATTTGGGGGCAAGGCCACGCATTAATTTAATTTATTTTAAGGGCGGGCCTTTTGAGAACAAAACGTGACCCTATTTTTGGTTCCTGAAATCGCAAGAAGCAATGCGCCTCTTCCATTAAAACTGTTAACCTTGAATGCCATTATGGCAGACGCCTTGTTCAGCACAAGGTTACAAACCATGTGCTCTCTCAGATTGGATTTCATCATGCAGAAGCATACACTTTTCTATGTATTTTCATATTTAATAATCCAAAAATTAATCCATCTCGCCCGGGTCAACCACGGCTTACAGTTTTATTTTCATGGATATCATAATGATGATCAAATTTATTTAATTGCGCATTGGCAGCTTCTATTGAGCGAACAAAGATTTGCGTCATTACGCTATGTTTGTTTATCAGGTTCGAAAACTTATGGACCCATCTCTCGCGAAAACTTTTGAGTAGATGGATAAAAACGATTCTAACAGGATTCAAACCTGATACTCGCTGTCTTTGAGGCGCACAGCACACGTTCTGCTGCGACCGGGGTCGGGCACGTTATCAAGGTGTTCCGAATCAAAGCAGATTTGGGATCAGGCAGACTGGAGAACGCCTGAAAGTTTTCTAGGTTTTACGAGAACGATCTGTGTGTTGAGAACACATTCCCTGCACTCTTGTTCAATAAATTATTGTGAACCAACTTGGGTGTTCATTGTTCCGTGTTGCTCCAAATTTTACTTGTATCCTGGATGCAGATCTTTGTTCGAGATTGAATTCACAATCAACAAGCCTAGGTGCAGTTTGCTTGAGATTCTGTCGAATACCAACTTCGCGCATGGAGGGATCACGTGCCCACCCTTACACTGGTTCCATATTTCTACTTAAAACCGTCCCATGTATTTTTAACAATGGAACACGGGCTTTGATGAAATATGACACGGGAGATGCTGCGCAGCGCCCGTCACGGAATCTCTCTGCCGCCGCTTTGTTATTCGACAGAATCTCAATCAAACTTCACCCTAGGCTCGTTTGCTTGTGAGATTATCGTAGAAGCCTATAGTTTCTATCATCATTGCGAGCGAACGTTGATTATGCAATTTTCCGCCATGTTGGAATTATGTCTCGATATTGAAAATTCACTTGTTTGTTTGTTGGTTACCCAATCCCATTAGTAGTTGTTTTGCCTTGATTCATTGTCCAAAACATAGCAATTACAGCCTTTGCTTTATTTTTAATTTTTATAGTGGCGGCCATTTTGTCCAGCAAATTATCAGGTTTTAGCTTGCGACTTGAAAAAGTCGGTCATGCCTATTTTGAAAAGTTGACATATCTGAACACGTTGGTAGTACTCACATTTCGTGCCCCAATAGTACTCAGCACCCCTATCTGGTCCAAGGACCAATGATGGGGTGGTACGTGACCAAGAAGAGGCCTACTTGGGCTACGTTTAGGGCTATTCTACATAGTCTAAGTCTTACACCCTTACCAGCATATAATGGCCTATGGGATTGTGAATCCGCGTCAAATATGAAAATGTCATAACTTTTATATTCTTTGAGATATGGTCAGAATTTGATCTCATTTGAAAGAGAATCTTCGGCTCGGGAGATTCCATCTAATTTGGCAAATTTTGTGTGGTGCTATCACCTATTTTCCCAGTCTCATTGGTGTCAGTTTATGCTTAACCAAATTCCTAAATTTCCCCACCTATCAATTGAACACGACGTTCCTAATAGAACAAATATGTTCATATTCCATAAGTGTTTTGAAACACTTACTGAGGTTGACCGCTATAACTTTAACTTCATTGATCTGTAAAAAACTGCCTGCGCAAGGGCTTAAAAAACCTAAGGAGGAATCTTATATTAAACCACTTATCGAGTATAATGTTTGGCAATTTTGCTACTGGCGGCCACATCATTAATGAGGCATGGGAGGATCACACACCAAACAAAGTGGTGCCAGGATTTGCCTGAGGTGGGGATGTGGCAAGGTCCTCGCACGCAGATCTGCCCCTTCTCACTCTCCTCCCCAGGATTCTTATTAGAAAAAAAAGTTATTTGAATATTCCACATGTAAGCTCTCCCATCGAATAGCGATGGTAGGGAAGGGGTGTGGGCGGGGCTAGCTTGACTGATGTTCTTTTACCCGTCCACCCATCCACGTAGCACAGAAGTTGTAAACCAAATGCACATGAACTTTGTCCACCATAGATTAAGAGAAGGGAGCGTGTTTTACCACTGAGCGCTCAATGAATTATGTAACCTTAGTAGGCTGCACAAATATACTTGTATGTCCTTGAACTGTCATGTGATAACAAGAAACCCACAGTAGCCCGGCTATAGCGACACCTTCAGTTAGGAATTCATGTGAACTGGTAAATACGCATGTTTCATGGCTGTATAGATCAGTTTGCCTTTGCAAGGAAACAAAAACGGCTTGTGACGATTGTCTGGTGGAGCTGGTCATTGATAAGCTAACTCCTCCATCTACACGAAATGCACTATAGCGTAACTGGATTGGGTACAGCACTGATAGTTGGTTACGACTGTGTTCACTGTGGTCTACTACGTGTTTTAACGATAACGCGATACGCAGCTCTTCATGGGATAAATGAGAATGGAGAAGAATCCAAGACATATTGCTCTATTAATAACCACTGATATGCATCGTTTAGATGGTTTGCTGAATCGTCAAAAAACGAAGCTTGTCTCAAAATTAACTGATTTTTTCAAGGAATAAAAGGGACTCATAATAATATCATACACAGACCGTATTTTTGGCGTGAAGAGAGGTGAAATAATTAGTTTTCTAAAGTAATGAATATAAAATGATATCAACCTTGATATGGTCCGTTTCTTCATACAATATAAATATGCCAACGCTTCACGACGAAGAAACCATGGAAGCACTACGCGGATCATTAATATGGAACAGATAACGCCACGAAAGTTGGTTTTCGAACAAAAAAATGATGCGAAAACCCCCAAACTGAATACGGAAAAAAATACTAAAACAAATTATAAAATGCTGAAATAAAATATACCAATAAACATAAGCACAGATGATATGGTCTCAGGTTAAATTAGAGATTCCGATTCCTACTTTAGTAGACGAACACTGTGTTACAATTTACGAAACATTAATGATTCATGAACTGCTCAAGTAAGATTTTTGAGGTAGAACTCAATAGCCTATTCCCTACTGAGCCTTGTAGCTGTGTTTCCGTAGCTGAGTAATGTGTCCGTGCACGTATATCTTTCATTGATTTTATATGATAAACCCCAGTCGGGTGATTTGGTCAAAATATAAATGTGGTGAACAGTATTCTGGCAAATTTTGGCTCGTAAACACGAAACACTCGCCGCCACCTTGATGGATGAATCTTATACTTGTTATGTGTGTTCCCCATGATGATTCAGGAACCTATTGTTTTAGGTCATGGTCAGATGTCATCTGAGTTCACCAAGGGCAAAGTCTCAAAACCTGTAAACAAACCTTTGTAACCCGACATTCCCGAAGGTTGGCCAGATGCAAGTTGAAATTTGGTGCAGCTTCCTTATGGCCGTACCGGAACCCTATTGTTCTTGGGATAGGTCGCGGTGAATTTTTGTCAGAAAAAGGAATTAATGAACAGTCGGTTTTGGGGTCAATCGTGGCTTGTAAACCGAAACTCGATTCCACAGGGATGACTGAAGCTCCTACTTAGTTAATGTTTGTTCCCATGGTGATACACAATGACCCTTTTGTTTTGGGGTTAGGTCAGGGGTCATCTGAGGTCACCAGAGGGTCAAAGTCTGATACCTTGTTAGACCCGATAATCAGACGGTTGGGTCCGATCAAATTGAAATTTGGTGTATCTGCTTTCTTATGGAGAGAAACAGGAGCCCTACTGTTTTATGGTTTAGGTCGGCGTGAATCATGTTCCAAAAAATAAATTGTGAACATTGATATTCTGACCCATTTGGCTTGTAAACACGAGGACCCAACCCCACATTGATGGAATGAAGCTCATACTTGACTTGGTGATTCCCCACGATGAAGTACCTGTAACCATATTGTTTGGGTCAGATCAACAGTCATCTAAGTTCACAGAGGACAAAAGTCTGAAAATGCTCGTAAACATGATCACCAGAATGGTTGGTCTGATCAGGTTGAAATTTTTGGCGTGTAGCTTTCTCATGGAGAGTCCAGACACCCTATTGTATTTTGGCTCCGGGTCGGAGGTTGAATTTTGTTTGTAAGAAATCTGAAAAAAACATTATATCTTGCCCAATTTTGGTTTGGTGAACACGATACTCGACCCACCTGGTGGATGAAGCTCATGCTTGTATGTGGTTCCCATGATAAGTACATGGACCCTGTTTGTTTGGTTGGATTTGGTGTGTATCTTGCTATGGAGATACGGAAACCGCCATTGCGTTTTGTTTAAGGTCCGGGCGATTTTCTGTCAAGATAGAAGTAGTTTGTGAAAATGATATTTCGGCCATTCATCTCGAAAGCATAATAAGTCGAACCGCACCTGGATGAATGGAGCTCTGCTTGGCATTGTCCCCATGATGAGTACATGAACTCTATTGTATTTGGGTCTGGTCAAAATTTATCTGATGTCACCAGAGGGTCAAAATTTGAATGCTTGTAACCTAACCTATAATTTCGAAATGGTTGTCTGATCAGGTTTGAAATTTGTGGTAGCTTTCTTATGGAGATTCAGGAAACCCTATTGTTCTTTGGTGTAGACCAGGGGTCATATCTAAGAAAAAAAAATACAATTTCATTTCGGGAAAATTCAGCTTGGTAAACACGATAACTCACCTAGAGGAGAAGCCATACCTGCCTTATCCTCATGGCACATGAACCCTATTGGTTTTGGGGTCAAGTTCCAAGGCCCCTTAGGCAACAAGTCAAAGGCAGAAAATCCTCGTAAAATCTAACAGTATTCTTAGTCTGATCTGAATGGAATGGGTGTCTTACGAAACGTTCTACTAAGGTAACCTCAGGTAACTTTCGATAGGCGTTTGGGACCCTCCCGAGTCAGGGACCGGCTCGCTCCGACGGGAGTCGCAATTTTAGACTTGATACTTGAGACTCGACTCGAGACTCGTCTTCAAGACTTGGGACGTGACTTGAGACTTTTTCCAAAAAGTTAGCACGACTTGTACTTGACTTGAACGTACCTTCAAAGACTCGGGTTCTACTAGATACTTTTTTTATTTCACATTGTTATCATGCAAAACTTCATAGTTGATATCGATGATAAAAAATCATGGTTTTGTGTACGCTCGAGCACCCGTACCCAACGACGTCTACAGGCCTACCATAACTAACCATCGGCTTGGTGTGCTGAAAGTTGGCCTTTTGGCCAACAACGGAAACAGTGCTGCAAATTTTTGAGGTATTTGTTCCGCAGCGTGTGCCCCGATTTGCTACTTCGGCTGTTATTTTATACAACAGAATTCTAGTGTACAGCACGGATATTTTGGTGAAATGTTTGGTCAAAATGACTTTGGCGTAGAAAATCACTTTGGCCGCAAAGCCGCGTGGGGTGGGGGGGGGGAGTCTCCAGTCTGTGCAGCCCGACTTAATTCTCAATCACAATCGAAGCATGGCTGCATAACATCCAATTTCGTCGAAGATGGTTTCGTTTGATACAAACAATACGACGTAGCATCAAAATACACAGATGTTCCTTCTACAACGTCCAATTTCGTTCGTCACTTGAAACCCCTCCAATGAAGTAAGCAAATTCGCTACTTTTTCGTGTAAGCGTAGGCCTGCCGCAATGACGTTATTGTTAGGCTAGCTATTCACCGAACTGAGATACACACAAACCCCATACGTCACAATAGGCGAAATTTCCCTCGCAGATCTCCTGCACATGAGGCTTGAATTGTGCAGTTGCCTCCCGGAACTGCCATCGTGATGCTGAACCTTGCCATGAGTGTGGTGCAACCATTTGAGCATCCTATCAAGCACCACGACTGTTTGCAGGTTCGCGCAACCGCGCAACAGGCCAAAGGAGTGACACCAACACATCGACTAGAGCAGAGTTATTGAAGTAGGCCTACATCCAGATGTGCGAGGATGGTCTCATCTGAACACTCAGCCCTGTCTGCAATTTTTGGCCAGTCATACAAACGAGAATTGCCCCACTTGTACTAGGTTGCAGTGAGAGTGTGTTGGCTTTCGCCAGCAATCAGTGCACCTATTGAGCGGGTATTCAGCCACAGTGGCATTATAATGCGCCCTCATCGCCAAAAATCAGTTTTTGAGATATGGTTGTCAAATTTTGATCTTCAGAGTGTAACTGCTCCCAAGTACATACAGCTGTTGAAGCAATCTGAGCTCACCCTACCAATCCCTGAATACTGCTACGTGATACGCCTCTGTTTCTGAGTCCTAGAACCTCTGCCTACCCCCCCCCCCCCCCCCCCCCCCATACAATGTTGAGTCACAGATACAGTCTCATGGAGCTCGTAGGCACCAGTATAACCAACGTTGTCCGGGGGGAGGGTGTTCAACCAGCATTGTGGTCAAATTATTGATGTTTTTCACGAGTTTTGTCGTCAAGCTTGTAAATCCGTTTCATAGTCCCAATTCCAAAGTTTGTCAGGGCCGAATTTTCACACTGAATTAGCCGACATACCAGCATGATGCATCAGTCCCAGTTGTACTAACAGCTTTTTTTTGTGGACAGAACAGTGGAAACAAAAATATTTGTTCCAACTATGTTGGCTTGAGACTGCTCTGTCATTTATGTATGAAAGCATAATGTTTATTTTCAGTCAATGTGTGGGTCCAGTTTAGGATACTTTATTCCATGGCGAGCAGACTTTGACATTTATCTCCAGTTTAATTGATTTGAGTAATTCTTAATCCTCGTCCAAAAGTATGTAGTTAGAAAACAGGAGTGCCAGTAGAGATTTTCCATTCATAGAATGTTGTCAAAGAAATAGACATTACTGAACTTGTCCTGGTTATTCAATTATGTCAACCTACAGTTCCCTGCATTCTAAATAGCTTTGAAAAATCCGGGCAGTCAGGTAGATTATAGCTGCATGCATTTCTGTGAAAAATTCAAAAACTTGAAGACTTGACTTGGGACTTGGCTCCTAGGGACTTGAGACCTTGAATTGAGACTTGCTGGGAGACTTGAGACTTGACTTGAGATTTGCAGCTAGGGATTTGTTGACAATTCTGTAGCTGAGAAAGAGTGATACCTTATCAGTTGGTTAAATTAATGTTAGTTTTCCTATCAAGAGTACAGTAACCCTGTTGCTTTGGTGGTGGGGAAATTGGGAAATTGTTAGACATATGTCGCCCATACTGACATGGTACAATCTCCCATTTGGCCTTGGGGTTTGCTACGGTTGTCAGAAAGAGAGTCGTAGGAGATCCACTGAGCCTTTTGGCTGTATGGTTTCTGTGTAGTTTAAGACGAAGCAGAAGTCAGGAAGAATTGGGGCCTTTGTTAGTGCCCAGCGGGCGACACAACCTTTGTAGTCCTAAGATGTCTAGCGTTCTTGATGATTTTTCGCGGTATTCACTCAAGGAACTTGAATAATTTCAGCGACTTGTGGTCTGTGTGCCCTTACTAGTATTGGTAATATGGTATGTGATAAGGAGAACGTACAAAACTCACAGTGGTAAGCTCCTGGTCCGAGCTTTACCCCTTAAATAAAAGATCTTTTGCTGACGCATTTGTCTGTCCCATGAGCTTTCTTTCCATAACCTTGCAAGAATGTGTTGTTTCGATGATGGAGGAGAGCAAATGTTTCTATTATTTTCACAGAGGCAATCGTTCTTATCCTTGTTATTACAGGCCAGTGAGTCCACTACTGTTGTCTGCATGGTGTTGCCCTAATTATTCGAATCATGTGGGTCATTGTTATTAATGATAGTCTATTTTCGCGGTTCTCAGTAAGGTTCAAGGGAAAATGTCGTGTTTAACTAATCTCGTAGAATTTATTGAAGATGCTATTAGTTGCATTACAACGGCAGAGCTGTTGATATATTTTCCTAGACTGGCAAAAAACTTTTGACAAGGTTCCTCATGAGCGTCTCTTGCTCACATTGAAACGTTTTGGCATTAGGGGAATGTTCTTGAGTAGATTTCGTCCGGACTTATTGATAGGGAACAACATGTTGTCATCAACTTGCAAAAGGTCACTATGGTGTTTCTCCAAGGATGGGTTCTTGGGCTATTACTTTCCGGCTGTATATGCCAATCACCTTGAATTTCGTGCTTTCCGAGGTTGAAAAGTTTGCGGAAGTTACCAAGTTGAACAGGAGTTCGATTTCGAACGAAGATTTTGTTTGTCGAAGGGATCTTGATATAATCTCCAAATGGTCGTTGATTTGCAAATGTTTTTCAATGGCCGATAAGTACAAGTTATCACGTTGGGTTCCACGAGTCGCAACATTCTCTTCAAGTTGATGGGCAAAGATTCATATTTGAATTCAGAAAAGGATCTCGGAGTTTAATTTGATTTTTCTTCTTCTGAAACCTTCTAAGCATGTGCTGAGGCTGGCTAGGAAGGTAATTGGATTGTTGGCTTGACTAGACGTCACCTCAGTTTCCTTGACGCCCAGTTCCCGAAATCACCGTAAGGTGGTACACACGACGAAAGCTTTGATGAAACGCCTCAATAGGTTTCATAAGTGTTTTTTAAGTCATGATTTGAGACGTCGATTTCACTTTGTGGCCGCAGCCCAGACTTTGCTTCAAACGCGTGGAATACCTTTCAATACGCTCAAAGGACTATGGAACGTTCGTAATTATTAAGCGATAAGCTGTATTTTGGGCGAAAGAAGGATTTTAGTGCGATTACGTAATGTTCATGAAGTCACCAAGACCAATGACCGAGGTCTACGAACGTAAACAACACACAGATCGACGTGCCAGCCACTGTCACAGTCGTTTCCAGACACAATTGCAAACTATGCAACAAACCAAACCAGACTTGACAGTTGCCACAGTCGTTCGCTTTGGCATGAACATGCATGGGGATAGCAGGCAGGAAGGAAGTTTCTCCTCTGTCAAACGGGGGCTTTCATTTAAATGTTTAGAAGTCATGAAGCGGTTAATATTACACGTTATGGTGAGGTAACGTAACGGACATGGACGTATGGTATCATAGTAGAGTAAAAAGTAAAGGTTCTTTTAAGGCGACTCCTTTACAAGGCCTAATGTGGGCTAGGTCCCTAGGCCTCGCGACTTCATCATGATTATGCTCTGTAACTGTACTAGGCTAGGGCCCAGTTCCTGCACAAATTAATTAGGTATAGGCCGACAAAACAATGGACCCAGTCGCCTGCCCTCTTCCACAATGCCCGGGAAACCCGTTGCTGCAATGCCAGGTTTGATACGATGGAGATTGTGACTAGGGTTTCGAAGGATCTTTGTTTCAATTGTAAAGTATAAAATTACTAGGTTATTTGGAGCTAAATTTAGTTAAAATCCGGGTACATCATCCTGATCCTGGTCAACAAAATTTAATTGTTTTACAACCTAACTTAGCGCCTATACAAGTTGTAATAGTGTAGTTTAAAGAATATGAAGTGGTTGAGTGAATGAATAGGCTAGGCTTGTACTTTCATATTGTTGTTATGGCCATCATGTTGGTACATAATGTTGACACTGGCCATTGTGGAAAGACATGTGTAGGGCGGGAGTTCACACTGAATATTTAGGCGTGGCAATGTCAGCAGGGGCGTCGTGGGTGGGGGTGTAGGGGTGTGAACTACCCCCCCCCCCATTCACACAGCGCAGTCGGCAATTGATTGCCCCAGTGGCCAAATGGAGGAAAATTGCAAACTGTGAAAAAAGGTTAACAAAGAGAGTGCAAAACAGTTATAAAAGAAACAACCAAACCTTTATTCCAAACCCTTACAATCCCGAAATTTCTGGCTCAAATGCCCTGGGGCCATTCTCCAGCAAAGCTATGGTAGTATCGAAACCCAAATTTTGTGCCCCCAGTCGGCAAATTGAAGAGCACATAAACGTTGAAAAGAAACCAAACTTTTGTGCCCCAGTCGGCAAATTGAGAGCAGATTAAAAGAGGGTTTATATGACCCCAGGCGGCAAAGGATGAAAGGAGAGGGGGAAGGTATTGAAAGAAGAGAAAACAGAACTGATACAGTCAACCCTACAAAGTCCGAATATTGCTGGCTCGAAATGGTCTGGGTGGCTATCTACGGACGGCAATTTATAGTGGTTTAGAACTAGAATTTAAATTTCTCCAGTGGGCGAATTGGAACGTAAAAGGGCTAAAAGAAAGGAGGAAGGGTTTCGAAAAAGAGAAACCGTAAAACTTGTACATTCAACTCTTAAAACTAAGCATGGCTGAAAATGGTTGGGATGCCCATCTCCGGCAAATCTGGCGGCCAAGAACGAAAAGTTTGTGCTCCAGTCGGCAAATTGAGGGAACTCTCTGGAAATGAGTGGAATGAAAATTTCAGTCTAAAGAATGAAATTTCAGTTGAAGCATGAATCACACCTTCTTTTTGATTGAATGTCAGTCAATCGAGGCGAAACGTCAGTCACGAATTTCAGTGGCGAATCAACTGGACGTCTAGCCGTCTAGAGGATTCTTCAATTGAAGTTTGGTATGTGACAGAATAATAAAACTTTGGGGACTGAAAAAATTCAGGAGGTGAGTGGCCCATGCAGCTTCAAAACACTTGGGGAGGGCAGTTTTTCTGCATCCGGGGGCTCACAAAAACCAACATTTTCTGGGACGCGCGCGCCAACCAAAGGTGCGCTCCGCTTGGATAGTACCTACTCCCACTCGTACTGAAATGATATGCCACCCCCAGGCCCCAGAATAAGAAGACAACAAATTTAGATGCACCTGACCCACCGTTAGTACCAGCTTTGTAGATCTGCGCGTACCTTGATCACAAATTCTAAGCTCGGTACAATCAGTGCCCGGAAGTACCCAAGGTGGCCAATGACCCTAACCTTGTGATAATAACCTGTCACTGTGTAGATGAACATCAGGGAGAACGGTACGTCACTTCCGGGGCCACTGATTCTAAATTAGAGCCCTAAGCTCTCCTCCTGCACCTTCTGCTGGTGGCACGGCTCATAATAAAACACCCCGCTGCTACCGTGGTCCAGAAACACTGTTGGGGGACATTTTGTGGCGCATTTCCTCTATATATGAAAGCGGTGTTAGTCGGCAAAACTCAGCATGGTAGTCTGCAAACTCAGCCAGGTAGGGCCCGCCAAAAAAATAGGGGTAACCCCCCCACCCACTCCAATAAAGGAATGGTCTGGCGACGCCCTGCATGTCATTCAAATAAATGGCCAAGTTGGAAGCCTACAGTAGCAGCCTAGCAGAAGCTATATTCTTTGGTGTGGTCACCTACAGGCTGAACAAACTTTCCAGTGTGGCGCATCATAAAAAAATATGTAGGGGTCTTTCAATAACTTTAGAGTACATGTACGAAAATTCACAAGAATCCGGATAGTTCTGTTTTATAACTCTAAGGAGTTTTGGCCTGAAATTAAGTATAAGTCAACGTAAACTTTCCATGTTGAACAATTCCCAAAAGTTTTGATTGGTTGTTTCAACGACGGTTGGATAATACAGCAATCTTATTTAGGTTTTTTTTTTTTTCTAACTTAACATTGCAACATATGCGTATTTACAAATGGGAAACCTATCATTGGGTGAGAGGATTGCATTCCCTTTAGGGTAAGGCATCCTATCACCACCAAACATCTTCCGCAGAAATTCCCACTGCCAAGCTTGCAGCGACATGTTCTCTGTTTAACCAAGCTTAACAGAGACATATTCTCTGTAGTAAGCAAAACTGAATTGCCCTCAGACAAAAAATGGTCTTCGTTCGTTTGGCGTGTCGCTCCCCTGACGTTCGGCATCGCGTGAAGCGGCGGGCCTGTAGCCGCAGTTGAAGAGTTGGGCAGGGGCCAAACTTCGTGGGGATAAAATTTGATGACGAAAAATGATCCCAATTCATAGGCTGACTATTAAACCCAGTGTCACTCTACAACATGCCATTATCTCCCTAGTCGTTAGTAGCATGAAGTGGAATCTCCGCCCACACGTCTCTCACAACTTAATTAACAAGATGCTCATCACGAGGCCATTCCCAGGACATGCATGCCACCATTTCATTCGCAACCTTTCCTCCAACCCAGCTATGACAGGTATTTTTTTGAAGACACAGCGGATATGTCCTTCCTAATTACGAACACTAGCTGTCATAAATATTTAAAATAATCACCCTAACTCCGCCATTGACCAACCGCATGGATGCTTTAATTCTGTTCCCGAAATTCCCTGGATGACATATTGTTGTCAGGTTGCTTAGAACGACTGTGAGGACCCTCACCTGGATTATTTCTGTCCAAGATAGGCAGGTATTGATGTGTCAGCAGAGGGCTATACCAAATCAATTAATTCACTGTCTTAGAGATTTACCTACGAGGCCAGATTAAGGCGTCTCGGTTCATCATCGATCGGAGCGAGACGAATTCGTAGTTGATTTGATTTATGGTTTTAAATTGTTCATGGGATTAGATGGCCTTCCTTCCCCGTTACCACCGAAGGGTCATTGCCTCAATCTTCGTGCAAACGCTGTAGATTGGACCTCTTGGGTATTTCCTCTGCGGAGATGTTAATGAGTGATATCCTTCCTGCAAATGCTGTTCTGTCAAAAGTGTGAATGCGTTCAAGACAGTCTTGATTCATTTTTCATTTGTGGGCGAAATCTTTAAGCACTCTGGTTTATTCTTCCCCTATTCTGTTGTGCGTCGGGTCTTCCATGAGGATTTTCCTCATGACCTTCTTTCACTAAAAACTGAAACGAAACCGAAACTAATCAACCACGGAGCCAATATCCTCATCGTTATTCTATACTTCTTCTACTCCCCTACGAGGTCGCGAAGTAATTTGAGAAAATTATTAGAGACGAATTTTATTCAGTTTCTCCAAAACGAATAACAAATCGCGATA
Source organism: Sclerodactyla briareus (assembly GCA_026419785.1). Lineage (NCBI taxonomy): Eukaryota > Metazoa > Echinodermata > Holothuroidea > Dendrochirotida > Sclerodactylidae > Sclerodactyla > Sclerodactyla briareus. The sequence continues at coordinate 156,874 of JAODTK010005681.1, forward strand.
GTACATACAATAATTTTGGCTTACCATGTCCCCCAGTTGTGCGATGAACCATAGAAACGTGACATATGTCAACTTACAGCGGCGTCGCATGATGACGTAGGAAACACAGTAGTACAGCGATGAAGTAGCACCTGATAACCACAACCATCACGATTAATACTGGCATTAACGGAAGGAAAGGAAGCAATTTACAGTCTGTGAAAGGTGGAATATCACTCGGCTGCATGTTACGTTCAATGCCTATATATAGAATGATAATGAAAGCAGGGGGGATTGGGAACCCAAGATCTTTTCGATTTGATATATTCAAAACTAATCGATATATCTCCATCCGGGGCGCGTGAATTAATTCATTGTGAGTATTTTTGTTGAACAAACATACATATTAAGAATAATTTTGATAGGGTCCGGAATAATACAACTATTGTACATCAAAATTATTAATACTCGGGATTTTGGTATCTGTGTTTATTACATTGAGGAAATTTAACTTCTGTCGAATTTCAGCTGATACATGTGAAACAATATACACATTGCTGTAAAGCGATATGCCTTGTTACGGACCGCGCGTTAATGCGTAATACAAAGCCATTGCAGAACATTACTTATAAATCCTATCAGGTAACATAAAAAAATAATGTTGTGACCAGAATAACTATTAATAACCATTCACTGGGCGTTTTTTAAAAAGAGAAACCTAAGAATAGCAGTTATATTCAATTGACTCTTGACAGTGTATTCTACAATAGTATTTCCCAGAAAAATGTGACAGGCATGTCTATACATTCCAAATAAACAGCAATAGAACAAGAAACGATATCTCGTCGTCCAAACTTGACAGAAGATACATTGTTCTAAAACCTCATATAGCTTGTGGCAGCTATCACGGCACAATCCATCAATTTTTCATTGATACAACTTTAGATGTAATTCAGTGTTTCTAGAAATTCAAACATGATGTATTAACCACTAGCAATAAGAATTGCTGAAATGCTGATTATTTGACGGACGTACCTTTTGCGTGAGTACAACATTCCCATATTATTCTGTAAACCGACTGCAGTAAGAGGCTACATCGGAACATGCAATGCGTCACAAAACGATCCATTTTATAACAGGTGATGCTGACTGACGAATTCCATGTGTCAGCATCTCGTTTTTTGTCTTGTTCTGCTGTCCGAACTTGTCGACACCGACTGGTGGAGCACTTCCCAGGCAAGTTCAGCTCTTGGGCGGCTACCATTGACGCTGTCAGATGATTTCTCTGGTACCGGGCGCTGTTACTTGACAGTCCTCACAATTCGAAAGACCTTTGCTGATTGAAGGACACGGTGGCTTGGGTGTGACTGGATACGAGACCATTTTTACTCGTGAAAATTTGAAGCTATAGATTCGCAGATCCATTATCTTTCTTTTATTCCTTACGAGGCGAAACATTCTATGATTGGTAGTCACCAACCCGGGCTTGTGTATGTGTGGTGTCCTGCGTGTGTGTGCCATGTATTTGTGGGTTATCTGAAAATTGTTGTGAACACGATTTAAGAACAGCCGTAGATTTGATTTCCATCAAACTTTTGGTGACTTCTCCTCGAACTTGTTCCAATGAAATCAATGAAGATGCTGACACTCCATGGATCACTGAAAACATTATCCTAAACATGAACCGAAGAGAGTGTATAGTCCCCATTTTTTTTGGTGGCGATCCTATTACATTAATGAGTGGGTGTAGCTTTATAACGAAAGCTGTGAAAATCTTGTGAACTTATACAAAGATAGAATTAAATTGCTTCCATACATGAGTTTCCACATGCCAGTAGTATGGAAAAGCAAATCAGAATGTTAAGTTGTGATTGTCGTCTGCTAGCGTCCAGCGAACAAGCGACGGCGAATTTTGCATACGTCACGATAAATATCGTAATGTGCACACAACTCGGTATATCGGATCACACACTTTCATAATTTTATATCATTTTATTTGGACGGAAAATGCGTGAAATACCGTTTTGGTTGTCAATTTATCTAAATTGCTGGGTGCATTATATCGTTTTACAAGATTTATTTTAATTGACGACAATCCATCTTTAATCTCGACACCGTGTTCCGATTTCATCATCTAACTTATTGGGTGACATCAGTGAAATGCTAATATTGTTTTCTTCTCCTAAAACCCCGGTACCACTTCCATAATTTTAACCTCTTTCTCTCTACTCTACCTCAACATCCCCATTCCGCGCCTCGTTATGAGGCAGTGCTTAGTCCCCCCTACCCCCCCTCCAACAAATTAACGCAGACACAACGTTACAGTCAATACTCACTGTACTCTTACTGCATCTCAAATGAGCAATTCCATCTGAGGATACACCCTAATGGTATATTTTTGTTCCATGTGTAGTTGTGGTTCAATGAACACTAGTACCCGTCGGAAGTAATATTGTATTCTCCTCTACGATCTTGCACCGCCAGGCACTCCGCTCTCCAACCATCAATATGGGAAACATCAGTTACGTCTGTTCCCCTGACCAGTATAAGAAGACATCAAGAGAGTTTTTTGTTGTCGCTGATATTGCAGCGCAAAGTACGGCCTCCTCCCCCGAATGGATCTTGACTTCTTTTTTCGGCAGTAAGGGCACTGTCTCCTGCAACATATACAACGTAGAAATACTATCCATGCGGCTCCATGGGGGTACATCTGCCATGTCAACCAGAATCATGCTAATCAAATTAAATGCTAGTGCCATTCTAGACAGCGCTGTCCTAGCGGTTATGTATATGTTGTAAGACTGTTATTTGCATGATAAAGAGTTGTATGTCCCATTCAAGATTTTTTCAGTCGGGGTCTCTTGTTTGACTCCAGGTGTCGTCGAGTTCTCACCATGTTCCCTAAGTTTATCGGTGTTAGGCTGGTATTAGCCTAGGACTACGACCAATTTCTCCTAAATGATGGATTCCACTAGACGAGCCAATTGGTGAACGGCTCATGGAACTTGATGGGTTAGTTTTTTGCATTTTGAATACCCCGTTTTACCGCAGAAATAGTGTTTTACTGTATCTATCCTGGCCTGTGTTGAATGTCTGTATTAATTGTTCCAAGGCTATTATTGCTACAACTTTGTGGCCTGATACGGTTTTTTTCCATGTTTGTATTTAGGACCTGGGGTTTGTCATGGGAGTTGTATGGTCCTGGAGGTATGAATTTATGAAAACCCTAGTGGGGGGGGGGGGGGGCAGACTCTAGCACCAAGTTTGTAATGTGTTTAGCACTGGAGAACTGTTTTAGGCGTTTGCGATTACGATAGGCGTCGTAGGCCTATAGCTTGGTTGGGTTGTTCAACCGCTGCGATTTGGCTGCACCTGTGGTCGGTTGTCTTGGTGGTGAAGAGCAAATTTCAGAGTGTCGGGTAGCATAGTGTTGTCTCTCCTGTTAATATACTATGTTTATTATGTCAGAATAAAAAGCATGTATCATATTACAGTATGTCAGTTTCGCGGATGGGGCTACACTGCTGAAGAGAGTCCTCGTTCAACTCTTCGCTGTTGAGGGTTCGAATTCCTCTTGGCTGGACATCCGCTTCTGCGGACCACCGTCAGAGGGCGCCAGTAGTATATTCACTTTAGCCGGGAGAGTCTGTCGACCTGGGGGTTCGCTTACAACTTTTATTGATCAGTCAGAACTAGAATTGACCCTTTCCCCATTTTGAGCTTCTTTTGGAATAGTATCAAAGCTACTTATGTGTTGGTTGGCGACCAGGGAGATCACACATCAGTTGATAATTTCGGTGTGAGCGACAGAACCCCTTGTGCATTGGTGATTTATTAGGACTACCAGGTATTGGTATTGGCCTTACAAAGCTGGTTTTGGACGATCACCGGTTATCATACAGTGTGGTGTGACTTGAACATATGAGTTCAATGGCATGGATGTACTCCTTTTTTTCCTGTACAGAGTTTATTTGAGCAATAAATTAGACACTGAATGCTATTGAACCTCTCACTGTTTCTACCTTTGGCACTCCTCATAGGAGAGCTACGTACCAACTAGACTTGATCCTAAAAAATGAGCCTGCCCACAGTTGTAGGTGCGCATGCTCATCAATAAACTGCTCAGTGTTATAGACCGAGATTCGACTCCATAGCGCTATCATTACGGTCTACTTTTACACTGACACCACTCTTTGAAAACTAAACCAATTAATCCCATTTTTTTGTTTGAATAGTATTGGGGAACGTCTTTCGAAGTTATGTGCAACATCAAATGGATAGTGTACCCCTATGACTTTTGACAAAACAGTTTGCCATCTCGTTAGCTGTAACTGCTAGCAGCTAATCAACTCGTTTAGCCCATTCAGAAAGAAGAAAATTGGTCATGATGTCCACGTCCACAGATTGATTTTTGTTTGTCGTTGTTTCTTTTTTCTCTCCAGTGATCGTCAATCTATCACAGATGGCCATACAGGAAACCTCATATACACACATACGAACACATTGTGTGTGCGATAAACATTCCATTTGATCAGCGAATCCCAAGTACAGTCTTCATATTGATCGACGAATCCCAAGTACAACCTTTAGTCCGCAACAGCGTACATCTGAATGAATAATCATAAGGCAAGGGTCAGTGACGTCAGAAGGTGGTCAGACTTGAATCCTGTGTAAAACCTCCACCCTCAAATTACCCTCTGTACCTATATGGAGGCCCTATATAGTAATTGCAACCACGTAGCAAAGGCAGGGTGAATGGCGAACTATTTCACCCACATCAAGAAATCGCACATGGCAATCGTTTCGTTCAATGGATCACTTCACATGTGCGTAGCTAACATTATATATAACAATGTACTCACCTCCACTCTGAATATACCGACATAACAATGCAAACAAGAAAAACGAACCTGTCGATGCATTCTTTCTCCATCGTCTTTCCTCTGAAGAAAATATAGCGATTGAATTTTTTTTTTCTTCAATTTCCCCATGGATTTATTCAGATGGGTCAATACACTAATTGCAAAAATGATTGGAAACTCGGTTGAAACTCCAAAAGCCTTGGACCACTCTCCATAGATAATCCTAGGAATGGAGGCTTAAGATGTTTTCATTCAGGTAAATAAATCAACAATGAGTCTGCTGGCACTGCTAGATTCTGTCGCATCATATCGTCATTCGAGTAAGACTGCAATAGTATGTGTGTACGTTACTCACATGAAACATGATTCGGTAACTACGTAGGAGCTTGCGATTACGAAAACTGAATAATACCTATTCCTTCGTCGTTTATTGAGTTAGCGTTAAGTTAACGCCATGGGTCTATATTATTTACGTTTTCGGTCGGTTTGTTGCGATTCGTAATCACTAAACAATGCGGTATCTTTATGCGAAGCTATATCTCCCAGTTACCACCTGGATAACCTATGCCAACTTTATTACACACCAACTACAGACTACCAAAGGTGTGACTAGGGTGGTGTATAGGGGTTTTCAAGTATTTTCCCATTCGCCCGTGTTGCCTTTGATCTGTTCGTCGAATGTTGAGTTTTACCCTGTATCAATAGGTCATGTGGCATCCTTATATTCCATAACGTGTCTGCTATTAGGGAGCACCTTCAATGAAACGCGGAAGAAATAGAAAAAGGGGAAAGTAACAGTTTGCTAGACTAATGAAATAGTTCAAAAACATTAAAATCAGTCGTTACAGAACGGATGTTTTACGTTCTAAATGCCTGGAAATGAAGAGATATATAACCTAGGCTGGCCCCTTACCGTAACAAATGTGTGGTCATCCAATTTTATCAGCCTATTTTGCCTCGATTTTCCGAGTTTCGCTTTCCACGTCGCTTTCACGTCGATTGCCTGTCATAGTTGCTGGGCTTCATAATACCTACTCCATTGCTGCTGAGCAGTAATACCCCAACCCTGTTATAGCGACTGTTAGTCCTATACGAGATAGCATTGTATGCTTCAGCCATTTATTCATTACGTTCCATGATACTTTCCTTTCAATACAGTTTGTTCATTTTTTAGTTCGCTTGGACTATGCTTTTCAGTTTTCGTTTTGTGAAGAGCTCAGTTCACCATCCATTATTAATTTGACAGACCAGTGCTTCCATCTCAGACGAATTCAAATAGTGCACCTCTAACCACCCACTGCTGTCAGAAGTGCAATGGATTTAATAAGGATTTTTTAAACGTCTTGATGTTCACTGGTAAGCAATCCATAGGAATATCGGGAGGGTACTTTTCACACTTGAGAAAGAGAAAATGTGACGTGGTGTCTTGGCATCTCTTTGCTCATTATTCATTAGAAGATCTCAGAATAACCATAACTATTAGTCCAAAAGGTTGGAGTTCATGTTGCGATTCGTGACCCAGGCTGGACCACACAATCCAAAGTGATAGGAAACGCCAGTTTGCAACATAACCAACTAACCTTTTCCAGCCGTGGTTGGCGCAATTCGGAGAGTGCCGGCTCCCACCCTTGAGGTCATACTGCAGACTTTTAAATTGATTATGGTGCCCTCCCTCCCGCTCACTAACGAGAAATGGAGGAGCTACGAACGTGCCGTCACGTTGCATGTTGCCGTCAGCGTGTGATAACCCCACTCCCACACTAGGTAGTGCCAAGAATGCCTTGTTCGTTGTACTTGGTGAGGATTCGCAGTCTGACAAAAGCGTGCACTCTCCAGAACATGGTAGAAAGTTCTCTGCTTGTCAAATCCATCCAATAAAAAAATTAAATACAATAATGATAACCCGTTGAGCATCTGGATCGTGCAGGGAAAGTCACTCCAGACAAGCCACTGAGAACTACATGCAGCGATCAACACACGCATCCTAATTTGCTTAGAACAATTACGTAATGGTACAGTTGTTGTTATTCAAAGGGATTATGACACTCCGAGCGCAAAACATTGAGAAGCTCATCAATTAATAATAAGCTGATTATTAATAAAAAATAATGATCCATATATCCTCTTCTCGTACGAAACCCAACTTGAACATACATTTTTCTACCCTCAAAAGGCCACCCTGTTGCTGATACTCCCGGAACTTCTTCTGGAGGCTGTCCGCTACGGAGTTCTTATTTTTGTTATACAACGCGTCATTGACATCCTGGGCAGCATCACTCTCGCGTTATAGAGGTTCAGCAGTATAAAAAGCATGCCTGAACTGTTCGGTAACCAGGCAACGGGAAATAACTGGACATGGAAAAATGTATCAGATGATACGAGTTCTCTTTACAGACGTGTGAAGAAAAGATTGGCTAAGGATCTTTCTTTGGTAATTAACAACAACGAAGCCTGTGTGCTGTCGACCGGGTACCTATGTCCTTGGAGTCCAACTGTCAATTGATGTTAACGATGGAGACTACCTATGCTGGAAAAAAGATACAATGGTTCAGTTCATTCGGACGTTCAGAGTGAAATGGTAGAATGCTATTCACAGTAGCTAAATCCAAATCGCGAATGTGCAGCATCCTTACTTACCGGGCTCTTGCAAACTGTTTTCATGAGGTAGATCAGCTTCCACGGTCACGAGTACAGTACTGGCCCATCTCTGTGTTTTTATTTCCCTGCGTTGTGTCTTGAAGGGGGGGGGGGGGGTATTGGCATAATAAGTAACTGACTCCAGTATTCATAAGCGACATGTTATTTTTTAATTTCCAGCAACGCTTAAGGTGTACGTTACTAAAGACAATTCTGTCGTATCTGTAACTACCGTAAGTTGCAGTATTCTGGGATGATACCGCCGTTAACATCTCCTAGTTTTTAAACGGTAACTATCCGACTGGGTTTTCTGTAGGGACCAGCCATGGTTCAAACTAACAACCACACTGACGCATGAACTTCACTCAGGAAAGAAGAGAATGAGTCCATCGATTGTGGCGGTGAAATTGGCCATACACTACAACCCACAAATAGGTTCTATGAAAATCAGCAAAGATGAGTGATGGGAAGCATATCTCATTCAAATAACCTCAAGATAGTGTATGTTTATCTGCTGATGAACTATCCGACCATCAGAGCAATTTTTATTTCATCCAATTAGGGGTTTCACCCATTTTCTTTATTACAAACGACTTCGATTGAATCCACGACGTGGAAATCTATACCCGCGTGCTGGGAGCAACTATTTTCTACATATTACGACTAATGTCGACAACCTGACAGGCTAACCACAAGTGAAACTAAGACTTTCGTAAGCCACCTATTATTTGGGGCGGTGACCCGACATGCTTCACAACAATACATTTCCACAAATGTATTGGAAGTGCATCACTGACCTCTGGCTGACCTCCATTCCAGTAAACTAAATAAGATGAAGTATCAACGATCGCTCTCTATTGAATGCCATGCAGATTCGCCGTAATGTCCGATTATTCGTCGTGAGTTACCCTCCTTTTCCGTCGATTTTTTCTCTCTTCTCGTCTTCACAACAAGGGGGGCTTTCCCTGCGTCTACACTAACACAACGACACAGATTCAACAGACATATTTAACTTTTGTAAGTCCTAATTTAATAATTTCGAGACAGATTGAAGTACATAAAAGTTCGCTTTGTCTAAATCCTTCCCGAACGTATTTTTTGTGCTCATATCCATAGCCCACCCACATTAACAACCTATGGTTGCCATATATGTTCCGCAACCAGAAGACCATGAATAAGGCTCAAAAACCTGTTAGGTTGTGAGCTAGAGTTTAACCTCAGTCCTTACTGAATAAAAGTGATGACCTATGACTTTAGTTACAATTACCGCACAGGTTGTGTTTGATGTGGTCATTGTCATGGTGAACTAGCTGAACCTTAACCGAGTTTCATACATCTATGCAAGGGTACTGCCATCCTTCACTTTGACCCTTCACCGACCAAACTCAGAATAAGGAGGAGCCCCTGTTGCAAGACCGAAATGTGGAGTATTTCCACGTACGCGATAATATTCTCATCGTTACCACCCTCATATGGCACCCAGATTTGCACGCTCAATTCTATGACATGGACTCGAAAACATTACAACCATGCAAACATAATTATGCATACTTGCCCACTCCGCAAATAGTTTCTTTGTTTTTCTATTGGGAAACTTGTTTCCACTCTTAAAGTTATAATCTATGATAGAAGAATCGCTGTAGTGGGTTCGGTAGGTGCTTGATGGTTACTTCTCACTCCTCATGGGAGAACAATGCCTGGAAGGCACCTAGCCGCATCCACCCCCCGCTTCCCCAGTATCCCATCCTTCTTCCGCAGTCAACTAGAAATCACGAAGGTACACTTGAAGCTGCGCCAACCAACACCAAAAGCAACGGTGCTCCAGAGGTGGGCCCAAACGCGCCGGCTCCCGTTCACATCAGAACACGGTTAGCAGGATCGTCCGCCGGAACGCCGCCATATGCCCAAAAGTCGAAGTCTTTTGCCAACAGCATTTACCCTCACACACATTCCCTCATATACGCCGAGAACCATGACATAAAATACTGATCCTGCCAGTAGCAACCGAGGATTCGACGACATAGGGTAGAAAAAACAAAACGGCATCTCCGTTCGGCCCCAACAGTGAGCGTCCAGGTCTCCTAGAATATAGCAGACGGGATCACAAGGAGACAAAACACTGAGCCGGTTCTTCTGCTCAGGTAACGCGACTGCCACACACCACCTCCGTGTTTCAAGCTTCCTATGGCTAGTCCAGACTTCTACTGACCTCGGGCAGAGCATAGCAGAGTCACTTAGAACTGCTTGAGGTAAACGAATGACTTGGTGACTTCCACGTTCTCGCCCGACACCTGGACAGACTCACTGGACAGACAGCACTGCTCAAGACCCTGGTCCTTGACACCTGAAGCCCAACGGATTTGCCTTCTGACTAAGGGCTTCCAAGAGCATCAACAAGGGAATCACTAACTCGGCGAGTAATGCAGCATCAGCCGCAAAGTCCAGGTCAGAAACCCTGAATCCTGATCCACCGTGTTATCAACATGATTACTTCTGTAGAAAAACAACTTTTAAACTGCAAATGTTTTCAACACCATGACAAATGGCATACATTTAACGTAGTTATCTGTGTTGTTCATGTTCACGCCTTGGCTTATTTATGGTATGCCTTAGAGAGCTCCTCTTTTCTATGCATACTGATTCAAACTGTATAGGCCAAATGGGAACATCGATTGAATGGGCCTAAATATCGATCTCATTGTCTCCCATAACCTCTATTGTATCGAGCCTGCTGTTATTTATCTAAAGGGAACAGAGTGTTACCAGTACCAATTCAAGTTAGGATAACAGTGTGGTCGAGGGTAAACGATCCATAGCATCACTACCGTCCACATGGGCAGCCAAAGATCAATTAAATGCACGAGTATTAGTTTTGAAAAATCGTGGGGATAAACAATAGTGTAATCCAATCCCGATATCCATTACCGAAAAAAAACACTCTTTGATTATGATAATATTTTCGACATTGTTGGGTTCATATGCGAATAAATTGACATTTTGATTAACATGATTGCTCGAATATCCGTCCACTTGGTGCATTTTTCCCCAAAGTAACGTTCCTGATCACCAGAAATAGTGAATACGTATTCCACGAGTATCAATTTATAAAATCGAAGCACGTATTTAAGGAACGGGCGCAATCACCCTTTCAACGCTCACAACTTCTTTTGAGCTACCTACATAAGGGGTTTGATTGGGGTCTTTAATGTCACTGATTTGGGAATACTGGATGTGTAACAGTGGTACCTCGGCTGTACCCACCCAAAGTACTTTATGCCAGATGATGATACTACCACAACACTCCTACTAGAGAAAGGGTAAGCGTTTTACAATCGTCACTAAGGTTCGTCTAAATACTGCCATGGGAACTGCTGCTTTGAATATTTACAACTGAGTAGCTAGCTGTTGGGAAACTTTTCATAGTTAACCAGAAAACCAAAAGGCTTAGTAATTCCTTGACTGGTTTCTAGAAAGGCGTATAGCCAGGCAACTAATGGGATAATATTGAGGTTTCATGGGGCAGCAATATATGTTATTACATAACACTACACTGAATTTTCTCAACAATGACCACATCTCACCAAACGCAAAACGTTTTCTATAGCACTAAACCGAATTTCATCTTTAATTAAGCGAGGACTGAGCAGCATAGCTGACTGACCTTGTATCTTGTTCACGTGAGAGTCCACAAAGTTTCAACTAGAATAGGCCAAGCATTCTGGGCTTCATAGTGTTACAAGAATTTCATACTTGAACTCTGTGTCTGAGATTGACGTTCACGGACATGACTCTAAAAAACAATATGACCATGTACTATGATGATGAACACACATAACCAATTGTTTCACCAAAATTTGCCCAAATATGATTTTCTTAACAATTCCCTATTCATAAAGAAAAAAAAAAAAAAACCCAACACCGTAAACATCTCATAAGGTGGCTACCAAAATTCAACTTGAATGAACCAAGTGTTTCCGGAACCTAAGAGTTTACAAGGAATTCAAAACTTTGATCTATACTGATCCTAGGATGACCTGCAACCTGACCCCAATACAATAGGGATTAACATGGGGTACACATTATGAAAAGTATTATGACTAATCATTAACCCCCTGAGTTATCGGCGCTTACAAGCAGGCGTCACACACACACGTACACACAGCGCGCGCGAGCATAGAGGTGATACAACCATTCCAAAAACTTCTATTCGTTCCTACGCACAAAATTTTGTTGGATGAATATGTATCTGTCCAGACTTTACTAAGTGATCGTAAACAGTTGAACTTAGCTGTACTTACAAAATTATCTTATTCCAGATGGTAATAATACCAATACATTCCTAATAGGGATACGGGTAAGGTTCTATACCACATGTCACTAAGTCTCGTGTTAAATACTTGTAAGTGCACTTCTCGCTTTGAACTCTGATAAGTACAATGATTAGCTAGCTGCTGGCTTTTCTTGTTATAGTTAACCAGGAAACCCAAAAGGGTAGTGATGCCTGACTGATTCTAAAAACGATATCAGGCGGGGAGGGGATAATATTATAGGTTTCATTGGCAACATAATGTTATACGTACCTATAAAATTTCACAACAATGATTAAATCTCGACCAAACGCAATACATTTTCTATAGCACTAAACCGAATTTCCTCTTCAATTGATTGAGACTGAGCATTGTTGACTTTCTTGGTTAGAAACGTATATTAGGGCAATAACAAAGAGGTTCTGTTAATTACAGTGGAAGTCAAACTAAGTTTCAGTCAGCTTTGGATCATCGTGTTTTTACAGGGGTTCAGGCTCTACCTTTGTTGTCTCGAGATGACCTCGAACCGACCTCCAAAGCATATTGACACATGTACATAGGTGAACACCAAATCCAATCCATCAAGCAAGGTTGGGGTAAGTGTGTTTGCAAGCCACAATTGACCAAAATATGAATTGTTATCAATTCCTTTATTATTCAGTCAGTACCAGTAGTTCCCTGCTTCTTCAACGGGAATGCCTTCTTCAGGTAATGGGCAGAGTTGAAGCCCCCTCCCACACTCCAGCAATGGAGGCTGATCGTGAAACACAAATGTAGCACACGAACTAATACGACGCTGAGAGTGACCTAATCCGTTTACCGAACTTCATTGATTAGTGTGTCTAACATTCGTGTCATAGCCACACGATTGATGGTCTGAATGATCAACTGATAACCACTCTTTAACAAACAAGAATACAAGCAATATGTGACAACAATAGGAGACGCTCTGTGTGGTAGTGAAATCAGCACTTATAGCTATCAACAACAAGGAAGCAAACACATATGTGACAATAAGGGGTTCTGTAATGAAATCCAGCGCTAGACAGTTTCATAGAACCAACATGTGGCTGTGGGCACACTCCTATCTAGGGCAGCAAAATGTTTGATAGAGCATGGTTCAAAATGCCAAAAAAAGCCTTTCCCCCTCCCTTGCTTACCCCTGCTCAGATGGAAGCAAGATTGAAGAATGTGAGAATATGAGCTGGGCAGGTTTTGTGAAACAAGTGTAGAATTGATCGATCATTGAGAGAATGAGTCTGCTACCTTAATAGTTTGTTAGTAAGATATGTACCCTTTCAACATGATTAGCAGTCGCTTTCTACTGAAATGTCAATAACTGAGTTGGCAGCCTCTAAGGGGTATAAACTGCCTCTTTAGTTCATTTCAACCTTAAATAGCCTTTGATGACATGACGGTTCCATGTGAAAGTTAATGTTGCTTTGGGCACCTCTCTCAAAAATATGACCAGAAAACGTTAGTAGCTGGAAGTTTTTTTTCCTCATGAGTGACCTGATAGACCTTTGATGACTGATATAGTTATTATGAATAATGTTCCCCCCTCGATGATACGCACTATGGTCCGAAAATTCAGCCATAATCGCACACGTCTTTGAGGTTTGTTGCAGAAATGCATTATTTGCTGTAATAAGATTACACCATCATCCCAATGCTTATGCCCAAAGGTTTCGAAACCGATTGACACACTCGCACACATTGACGTTTTCTATTTTCTTTTTCTCCTGTACTCTCAAATAGGCACGTTACGTTAAGACTGACTTTACCTTTGACCTCGTCATTAGATGTGTTTGTTCTACTGAATCCAAAATATAACCATGAAAGTTTCTACGAACACCCTAACTAAACATATTTTCGATCGTTATGTGTCCTTCTCAACCGACCTCTGAAAATTTGCGTAATTTAAGCAAATTAGTCACATTCACTGGTTTTCAGTGGCAATTGGACTACTTAATTGCAAATTAGTCCCATTAAATGAATCTGGTGACCTCGTCTCCTCCGCGTAAATTTATTGGGACTATAAATAAACCACCAAGTTCTGAAAATCCAACAAACGTTAAAATCAAATCGCATAAATTATGGCATTAGACTACTTTATTTATTAGCACATATGATGGATCTAAGAACTCTACATCAGTTCATCTACACGTCATAGTTGTTATATCGCTGACTGCATCATCACCAATCCATCTACTGACAAGGAATGTTTTGTACACCTACTTTCTGGGCCAATTTTTAATGAATATCAAATGTTTGCAAATTAGAACGGTCTTTTGGGGCGAAAGTGGATGCACCGTATGAAAATTCAGCATGACGACTTCCACGGTTTAGGACATATCGGACTCTCCACAAACGACACATTCGGCGACAGACATAAATACAGACAGACACATACGCACACAAAGTGCCTCACTTCGTCTCTCCTTAAACAAAGGTCGGCGAGCACAAAATGACCAACCCCGTCCACATTCCGCATAAGATTTACACACTATTTCCAACTCGATAGAACATGTGAAGCTTCAGTATGAGATCAGGTGGATCGAGTTATCGTGCTTACACAAGCCAGACGTCTTAGACAAACACACATAATCAGCGTGACTACAAGGATTTCCTCTACTTTCGTCAAGGAATACAAATGTTCCTAATGCTATATTGCATTTTTTGCAGAACGAACCTTCGAAATGGATATATTCAATCGTAAACCATTCCTTTCGCTGATCGATGGGTACAACCTTTTACTTGCATCATAAACTTAAATTGATTACAACTTCATTCATTCCCATTTCGTGCTGGTACTTTTATTGATAATAACCACAATAGGATCCATACAAGTTGCTGCTATGTTAGTATGATACCCCCCCCCCCTCCCCCCCCCCCCTACCAAACAAGCACTTCACACACACACCATACCCACGCATTACACGCATACCACACACTCCAATATGCCAACGCGGTTTACAACACGAATTAATGCTGTTCCAAACACTCTCCGTAAAACTCTCACCAGCAGTTACGGGTATGACCGTTTTGCATATTGTGCTAACCATTTTACTTCAATTTTCATTCAAGAAGCCACGCTTGTCTTCCTGGTGGAGAAATTTTCGACAGGAAGATTAACGGATTGTAGTATTCGATTTACGCACCATTAGTTTTTTTGCGAATTGACTCCTGTAGGCCTACATTCCGTCCTACATTTGGGTCGTGACAGTATGTGCCCCTCATCATTTGTTTCTCGACCAAATATATTCCAACTACGATTCACTTGTTCTAAGTTCAAAGTTTCTTTGTTTTTTCAGTGTGTCACTGTCTTTTTAGAGCCGTTCGCTTCACACTTGCTTTGAGTTGCAAAACCGGTTAATATGAGGAAGCCGTCTGGCAACCCCATAGGCTAATCGACGCTGCTGTTGGCGGGACATCACTGCAATAGTCCTTCCCAATGTGGCTCAGAACTGATTCGAAATTGACATATCATAATAGGGACAGAAAATATCCAATAGGCTGTTTTCCTTAGACGCACGTCCACCTTGTTGTATTAATATGGGAGGCAACGTTGTCTCGAACACCCGCGAATAATGGACTGATCTGTTTGCAATAACAATCGTCCCCCTGTAATATCGGAACGAATTTTGCATCGACTTCATTATAGTGGACGATATTTACCGTATTGTGATATACCGAACAATACCGATCGCTGGGCGAGGCCCCTACGGTGATAGATCATTCATGAATATTGTGAGGCGAGCCCCCTTCATAAGTACCTGATCGAAGCCAAAAATGTTCTTCAAGAGATACTTCTGAGTACCAACTGCCTGGCTCATTCAAAACAATGTTGGCACAATTCTTGATTATTTTTCTTTATTTGACTTCCGTGCTTCCTTGTCAAGCCTTGGTAGTCACTTTTTTAATCACCTTGTTTTTTTAAAACGTTCACATGGTTCCGTTGATATTTTCTATTGTTCCAACGACAAAAGATATTCCGTGATTCTTCTCCTCCTTCAAAAGGTCACGGATTGTGTTTTTATTCTAGCAACAATGTCCACGCGTTCAATGCTACTTGGCCTTTCACGGATTAAATTGTTTGTTACCCTTTATTAAAACTACATTTGTACAGGCAGAATAACATTAGTCAAATATTTTTAGTTCAATTATGGTACAACAAATGAATTATTTTTTTTTTTGTCCGACCTCACAGTGTTTGTGCAATCTTTATGTGTATGGCGGAACTCGCTTTCATTACCGAGCGACGACCGCGGCCATCAGATAGGCCTATCCGCCCAGTATCATGTCTATTAGCATAACGGTACACAACATTTTACATTTTTTGTAGACCTTTTTTCCGAAACATTGTTGGCGACAGTTTTACTACACAACAATGCTTCACACTAATGTTATCTGTTTCTTCTTCTTCTTCAGAAAATAACGTAACAACGCTTGCTGAAGTGTGAGGTATGAATCTATATTCCCACTCCTCTGACAACTGCATTGCTGATAGTAACACGGAATGCGCATTGCGGGCTCGGCTGTTAAGTATCATTGAGTTGCCTCATTCTGCTATTTCCTTGCAAACACGTAATGTTATATTGCTTGTTTTGATCTACCTATCCCGGCAAACAAACCAAACACCGGCAACCAGTATTGAAGACGTTATTGGATACCACTGTATAATGATATGTGAAACGAAGTTGCAGTACTCAACGGGAACGAGAACAATCAAACTGGTAACCATTGTAGCATTCGTTATCATCATTCACGATGTGAAATTGGCATAGAACTGCGTTTCGATCCCCCAACCGGCGTGAAGACATATCCCATGCAGTGCTTGGGTGGTGCAGGCGTCCACACGTTATCTAGAAAGCTCAATGTTATAGTTACTGTCAATACGCTTAGCGCGCATAGCCTTTGCGCACCTCTTAGCATTATTTTTTCTTATTGATAACGCCGGGCCCGAATCCATAAATTATTTTCGAACTCTAACAAAGGGAACAGAAGCGAATCTATGTAATACAAACCACCAATCACGAAACACTCCAGTGGAGATGCACTTCACTGGGTGGCGCCACAGTTTTTCAAATACCCATTGATACAACAAACTCCTCGACGCAACCTACCAATGGCACTCTGGGTAGTTCTACCATAGTGGTTCGAAACAAAGCCTTCCGTTAGTTTACTGTTAAAACTTCCATTTGGTAACAACGGTTATTATGCTGTATTCGTACAGGTAAATATTCAGCTGCTCTCCCACATCTCTTCAAGGCCTTTCGACGGACAATGGTCCATTTCCTACTTTCACTCTCGTTTTATCCTAATGACGCCTTACGCGTGTTTGTTTGAATGCGAAACCCTTGTCCCTTATAATGGAGGCGTGACTATGTAATGAATGTCTGCCGAATTCTCGACTCATTATTGTATTATACTTCCGTTTATAGAACGTGCAGTGACGAAAAGAAACCAATCATAGTTGCCATCGTGAAAACTAGTGGGATTTTCGACTACTGGAATCTACCTACGTCAACCAAGAAACACTGAAGACCACGCAATGCTTCGCTAAAACATTGTCAGGTAAACAAGTTGTAATGCATAGGTTGCATGACAATGATGCCGATACTAATGGGCATTCACTACTGAGCACAAATATACTAATATACTAAAATGCATTGTCTTATTGTTATCCTTTTGAAAAGTAGTGCCCATGCTCGAATCTACTAATTGTTACTTTATGTCACAGAGAAACCACGCAAATGTTTTGCTGAAATGTTGTCGGGTGAAATATTATAGATCTAATGTCACCCGTTTCATACTTTATGTGTAGCACATTGCAGTATATGGTTCTGTAACAGAAACCAATATGCATGTTCTATCCTGCCGCCCTCGCGTACCTATATTGGTCCGATGGAGAAGCACGACAAACAACGTAATGTTATAACTAAAATCATTTGAAGTATTGTAGCCCCTATTCGTCATCATCCAAGCCATTCCAAAATGGATTATTATACAACGGGCGATATTCCAGTACACAGGTAACATATTTGACAGTAACTATGATAAGGTGAGGCTTTTAATGCACTTGTCACATTCACAGAAGTAAAGTCGTTATCATTATTAGTTTTTTTTCTTTCGAAACATATCCTTTAGGGTACTGCGATTATGGTGGAAGCAAGCACGTTTCAGACTCTTGCGAAGAAATTGAGATCGCTGGAAGATCATCGAAGCCTCTTGAGGATAATCTGCATTCAGTCGATGATCGTGAGTGACTACAAACACTGACCTAGTAATACCACATAGAGTATTAATAAAAAGCATTTTCGTTTGTTACTCATTACTTTACAATGCAAGGAGGAGGTAAGGAAGAATGTAGGGGTAAGATGGGGGGGGGGGGGGGGTCAGCTTTGGGGGGGAGCAAGAATGTAGCCTGATAAGAAACGGCACATCGAACCAAACCTTGTGTCGTGTGTCTTCGGATAGCACCACGTGAAGGTTATGTTTATGTGTTCCGTTCAATATCCTAAAAGACCGTAAACATCACAGACGATGAAGAAAAATACCGAGCGCCCGAAGTCAAAAAACCGATTATCAAGCATAGGATGACTGGTCAATTAGCTACCTACCCCCAAATAGTTGCTTAACCAGCAGGGGCGCCCTGCATATATACATTGACAATTGACTTATATACTCGATTGCACCCCGCGATATATTACCCATCAAGTCACGATTTCCATAATGGTGTGCACAATTACTCCGAAAAAAAACTTGGCTCTATCATTCGACAATTGTGGAAACCTACAGGGAAAGTTATTGTTCCAATGTTTCATCATCATCCTCAATCATCACACCTTTGTTCCCTCGAATATATGGGGCCCCGGTGATCAGTTTCTTTTTCTTTTCTATTTGATAAGTTTTCATTCTTCATATTTACTATAATTTTTACTCCAGCTCAGCCCTTTCACACTGAGGTTTTACCAAGTAAATGGATAACTACTGTAAATGCTATTGGAATGCTCAGGAATTATCATCTTACCCAACACTATTTTCTGTTGTGCATTATCATACATAATCCTCCGTATTTGTGCCCCATACTCGTATCACATTCGTGGTTACGTTAATATTATCGGCTGGACAGATATGCAATGATGACGTTGATATTTCTTATTTCTAGTCACACTCCGTATACATGCCGTTTCAAGCAGTATCAGCGCAAATCATCTCTTCTACTACCAACAATGACCAACCATAAGTACTGTCAATGGTAAACCCCAGAACAACATGGGATGTATAATTACGTCTAAAAGCTCAACACATCCCATGCCCATCCCATATAATATTTTGCCCGTTCTATTTCAGTACCATACTCAGTTTTTTTTTTATGAGTACATGAGTGTGGTCTCTGAGAGATTTTATTATGAGACACTACCAGGAGGAGGCGAGACATTCCTACGCATTCGCGGGAAGTGGGGGGAATGATTTTGGACGATTGGAGCAAATGGCGAAACAGCAAGCGGAACTCGTCTACTTCGCATCTAGTATCGCCAGTGGAATGAAGTTCATTTGTTCCCAAAAGGTAGGAGGACTGCTGTTAAAACAATATCTGATAAAACCATTTATTATGAGAAGAATTGAACCGCTTCATCGACACACAGGACAACTGCGTCTTCAAATTATTAGACAGTACAAGCATTCAACTGAAGTGTACGTACACTTCTTTCCAGTTCATGACTCATACAAGATATCAATTGCCTCAGAAGAGATTATCAGGCTAGATAAATTTCACAGTTTGTGATATACAGATTTGTAGTTACCGCTGATGCACTGCAAAATGATTACAGCACAGTGGAGGGGGTAAATTATAACATAGTCATTCTATGGAAAGATCTGTGCATCTAGCTCGCGTGAAATAGCAGAGTGGTATCAATGGAACGTTGCAAGCAAACCGTTCCGAATCCAGCAGTCACCCGTACGATTTTCCCTAAGTGCTGTACTTGCAGTTGCGATGGTGAGGTCATCGGTCTTCACTTCACAAGTCTCGTCGGCCATGATCTTCCGCGCCTCCAGGTCCCGAGGACGGGGTCGGATCCTGGAGTTCACTGAACGTTCTCTCGGAGGGACATGGAATGGCAATCCCTTGATGAGCCTTGGACTTAGCCTCGTTAACCCGTTAAATCAAGTCAAGTCCAACTCATTATTCACGCTGTCAAAGACTGTGCCGGCGATTCGCATGATTCCTAGGAAACTGGTGTCTTTTCTTTTTCACGTCGAGAGATTTCCTCGATAGCCATATAAATATGCAAACGATGGGCAAACATTGTTTCTTGAATGTGTGCCACTAGTTCATGCAGCCCCATCTATCCTTGAAATATCGAAGCAATTCAAAGAAAATGATTCGTGGTCGTTGATTCACTTAGACCTACATTATTTGGCCTACTAAACTCCAAATATAACATCCAGAGAACTGATGTTCTTCGAGTATGGGCCATGAAATCATGTTCACACCGTGTAACCATTGTGGGTATTCTTGTTCCCGGAGTTTTTTGGAAGTTTTGCAGAAAATATCATCCTTTTTCCTATAGTTGAGTCATCCCGATCCGTCTCAAGAAGGTGATGATCTCGGAGGACTGTGAGTGTAAGCTCTATGATATATACCCGACTGAAAGCGCCATGACAAAGGGGTTTAAGAACTATGAAAAAGGTAAGTTTGACATGAAATAGTGATACTGCGCCACTAACATCAAGGCAGAAACACGTCGATACAATGATTCAGTTTGAAACATGATTATGTCACACCGGTTCATTTGAGATGTGTATGAATTCCTGACAACAACGAAACTCCAATACAGCAGAGCCTAGTCGAGAGTCAGTTTAATGGACACACCGGAATAACAATGAGTGCGAATGAAAACTATGGCTCATGAAATAACCCATAACGAATTATGGTCTGAAACATCATGAAGTGTGCTGTTTGTGCATGAGGTGGTTATTAAACATGCCTCTGATAACGTACGTATGTTGAGAACTTATTCAGGCTTTTTATAACTAATTGATCGATCAACTACACAGAACTGATCAGCCTTATTGCACAACAGTTGGTTCGCAGTTTGGCGCAATTCCTTTCCAACCCCTCAGGACCACCCACCAATCGCTTGGTTGGCTCCCGAGACCGTGTTCCTGCAGGACTATACACCGGCCAGTGATATCTGGGGATTTGCCGTTAATACGTGGGAGATATTCTCCCTAGGTGAGTTCAGGTTTAGAAACTGCCCGTTGTTGTTGTTGTTGTTTGTTTTTTTTTCCGTTGTTTTTTTTTTTCTCTCGATGATATAATTAACGAGCCCACAGATCGACCATACTCAAGGCTCAGCATGGGGGTCAGCCCTGGCCTACTGCACTTTATTGTCTCGCGAATCCTCACCCATGTACACGGAATGGAAAGGCAATGTCCTCTGTGACGGTACCTTAATGTCCGGTTTTCGTTAGGCATGCTCAAAACTGCGAGTAGAAAGGGCAAAACAGTAGGCAGATGTGTGCGGCTATTCTCAGGTGTGACGTGATACTCGAGATAGTGAGGACGGCGTCAGTTCCATTTTCTGATTCCTCAACCACAATAGCGAGCATCTAGGTAAAGAGTTGAATTTGGCGCTGGTGGACCTTTTCTTTTGTGTTGGGTTGTTCTCGGGTGAGACTACTCTCCTAATGAGTAATGACGATGTACCACACTATACAGAAGCGGGCCATAGATTAAATGACTCTGCCTATAAGCTATTGTCACGTTGTTATCGATGATATCATACGATCACTATGGTAATTATACCGGAGGTAAATCCCCACTTAAACATGAACAGAATAACGCACAGTAAATTCTGCACAATGATTTCTCTCTAGACTCCTTTAGACAAAATAGCAAATTCTATACTTGGACAAGACAGTTACGAATCCCGCCATACGGCTAAATCAGTAAGATCACCAGCGAATAGGGAGAATTTGCTCTGCTCAGTTTCTAAAGAAGCTGGTGTATTTCCAAACGATCAAATGAAACATCGAGTATCGGCCTCATAATTCAACTGTGGGCGTTTTCTCCTCGTTCGGCATGCACACTAGTAACAAAAGTACCTAATTTTAACGCACACATTTGTTTGGTAAGTCGCGATCACACGGACTGTATTATCCTTATTACGATTTGCATGTTAAATTGTTGTATCGACTGCCCGGTATATGAACATATGGACGTGCTAAAGAATAGAAAATAAAATGCAGCTGCCAATTATTGTTATTTGTTAATTGTTAACAGTGAAACAAGCAGGTGTTTTTCCTTCTCCTCTGCTATGTAAACTTCAATACAGCATTAAATTTTTACAAGGTTTTTATAATATATAACTATGGAGATATCGACAATTGAAGACCTTGCACTCGAAATAACTCGTTTAATAGTTCAATTTAGGTACACAAACACATTATTACCATATTGCATAACGAGCTGATTTTTAAATCTTTCTTCGAAGATGGTGAAGAATTAAACTTTTCCATCAGAGTCTAATGGTTCAAGGATGTGGACCAGTTAGTAGCGAATGTGTTGCGTTTTGGAACTGTCCTGTGGGTATGGGTGACGTTGGTAATGTATATTACGTGATAATTGAGTATGGTACGCGAGAGAGTTGGTAGAGTAATTAGTTGTTAGAGAAGTTTGGAAGGAAACCTATATTTAATGAAGGAACGACTCCAAGTGATATCAGTACAAATTAAAAAATTGGAATGAGAGAATAGAAATACTAAAATAGAAAAATACATCATAGACTATCTATCTATACTATCTATCTCTCATCTATCTATATATCTATCTATCTATCGACGCCTGTGTCCACCCGCATCGCCATCCTCGCTCATCATCCCAAAAATTGGTTTCTAACGCATCATAGTTGTTGGAAGCAATACATTCGTTTGATACTCGAACGCATTTGTGGTTTGTGATTCCTCTAGAATCCTCATTATTCATAAATCCTTTATTCGTTTTTGATTAGCCGAGGGGAGGTTAATCGAGACCAGTATCGTTTCACCGAGGATAGGGTGCTTTGTCGTATTTTGTTCTTATTATAATCTGATTTTTTTTTTAGAGCTGGTGAGCAGCATAAGTTCCTATGCACCAGCCAGCACCAAGTGACTTGGAATACACATAATAAACTCTTTTTAATAGTTGCTAATTGTGATAATTGTGTGGTCACTTCACTGGTCGTGGCAACCATCCAATGATCATGAGCCACACTGACACTAGACGCCTAAACAAAATAATAACTGCAAGTTTACACATTCCTGAAGGCCGTCAGGATTGAACTCACGAGCCGCAGTTTTAAGCCTCCATGGTCCTGATATTATTTATTGAGGGTTAATAAAACACTACGGTGGGGGTTTCGTTCCCGAATTAAAAATGCAGAAAAATGTGCAGAGAAAAAAGCTGGCGACTGGACTGACTGAATAATGGTTCATAATTAATCTTGATTAGACAAAGAGTCCCAAAACCTTATTTGAACTTGACTATCTAGTGAGTATCACTTCTGTGATGTCTGAATTGGAGAGGACCACGCTCAATAATACACCAACCCCCCCCCTACCATTTGTGTCTGTACCAAGGCCATGACTGAGTACTGCGGTAGATGCGAGAATATATATAATATATATATATATTATCTATATATATATATATATATATTATATATATATATTCTATATATATATTATATATATTATAGATATTATTATATATATATATATCATATATATCTATATCTATATATCTCATATATATAGATAATCTATATCTATATATATAATATATATATATCTAAATGATATCTGACATTTTATACAGCGGTAGACGCAACGCAGACTCAAGCGCTCTTTACAATTTACCCTGTTCATTGGGAAAACAAGTCACCCTACTTCGACAATCCGGAGAAGTATATGGCAAGCAGCATGAATCAGCCCGGTGTGCTCAGGTTCCTCACTGGTTACCATTCGCACCTGGGTGGAGGTGAGGGCAATGGAGGTGAAGTATCTTGCCTAGAAACATACCGTTGTGGGGCTCGGAAACCCACGATCATTTGGATACCGGTCCTCCCTAACCGCTAGGGCTAGGCCATCAATTGAAACCCCCCCCCCCTCCCTTCTTCCCCAGTGAATTTACCTTTTTTAAAGCAACAGTCATACTAAGCTAGGCTATAGCGAGTATAGGCTAGCTAAGTTAGGCCTCATGACATTGAACTTCACATTGAATGCTACAGTACTAGTAAGAATGAATACTGTTTGAAAAAAAAAAATGGGAAGGTAACCTTAACTTTCACCCTCTCCTGAGCCCAGGAGCACGACTGTCAACCAGGATACACCACCCTCCGTTTCAACAACCAACTCAGCATTGCATCTGATTTACATAAGCGAACCCCCCAGTGATGTTGCGAATGTTAGCCAGACAATCTAAACATACTGTCACTGGAATATATAAACTCCATATCATAATAGTCTGGAAATATTTTGAAGAGAAAAAATACATGAGTGGATCCGGATGAGGAGGCTAAAACATCCAATCGGCCCAAAACGAGGGGGCGAAAACAATATGGGACTTTAGCTTGGTTAGTTTTAGTGAGGAAGGGTCTCAGGAAGGAAATAGTCCTCATGGAAACGACCCTGAAAACACAACCCCAAAAAATGCCAAACGAGCCAGAAAGTTACATTCTGCGCCCACAACTTTTTGGAAGAATAAATCAAGGGCATTCTTGAAAGCATTCACAACACAACTAGAATACAACACATTTTCGGGAAGGGCTATTCCACTCAGTGATGACTCTTCTGGGAAAAAGAAGTGTTTCCGGAAGATCCAATCTACAGCGAGTACATCGAAAGATTGAGGTGGTGCCCACGAGTAGTATACGGTCACACTGGAAACTCAAGTCATCGAATGCCAACCATCAAGGCTAAGACAATTTTGAAGGACTGGATCAAAATCACCCCGAACCCGCCTCAGCTCTATTGAAGTTAGCCACGGGGGACCCCCCTGAGTCTTTCCTCGTACGGGAAATCTATCAGGCTACTAATCAATTTATTAGCCCTCCGCTGAACATTCCATCAAATGCTATCTTTTCAAAGAAATTAAGGGTTCCACACTTGGACTGGATACAGAGGTGAGGTCTCACCTAGTTTACACAAGTGTAAAGGTGTTGTTGCGGCTTTATTCGTGTCATGTTCGGAGAGGAGGAAATGAGGAATGGCAGTCTGGATATTAGCTATGACAATGTAGCGCACCCATAAATCAGAGGTATCTTAAGGCTCCAGAATGTTTTTTAAGTGATAATATTACAGCAGTCAGTTCTCTGAGAGACAAAAAGACTGGTGGCCGACAGCCAACGCAAAATTATTCGAATCCATCGATTCCCGGCAATGGCATACGTATTCCACAGTAGGTTCTTTATGACGGACCAGTTTAATTCGCAGACATTATTGACACAAAGTGAACAGTACGAAACAAAACGAAGAGGCACACAAAAAAAAATATGGATTTGCTATACGTCAGTGCGTGTACGCACATTGGCCCAATGTTAGTCATTACACATGAAGACTCAGCATAAACTTCGCAGCAGCCAAAAATACTATCCATTGCATGTGTGTGCTGCAATATTTTTGCAATAAGTAAATCGATGAACCCACTCTAGCTAGCATGGGTAAATGGAGAAAAAAAAAAATGATACGCGATATCAAGAAAGACGTCCAAATGACTTTGTACGGATTTAGATCTCGTTTCTATAGTGACGTCAGTGGATGCTCTATTGCTATTGTGAGGTAGTCAATTTGCGCTCTCCTGGATAGTGAATTGTAAGATTCTGAAACCCAGCCATGTGGGCTGAGAGCGGAAACTGCACATGGTCAATGGCATTTCTTAATTTACATGATTTATCACGTTGGTATGTATGAAGTAATAGTGAGTATAAAAAAAAATATGACATCTGATTTCTTATGTTCGAAGATATATTAACTTTTTCGTATTTTGTTTTTTTTTTTTTTGTCTTCAAACAGGTTGATTTGTACCGTTCGCTCGACAAGAGGCGAATCGAAATTGAACAGCAAATTCGAGAAGGCTGGTACTGCCACAACCGACGGTGAGGTTCAGGCGCCATGTAAGTTCCTGATTATTTTTGGATCTGATTGTCACCACGTAGTCTGATGTAGAATACACTTACAATGTACAGAAAAAGAATAACAGAAATGTTCATGATCCATAGACGATTACATTAGATAAAAAACAAATAGAAAAAGGTGATGAATCCCCAGTTGGAACAACGTTAGGAGGACAAAGAAATTAGATGGGAGATAAGGCTGACGGTATGAGGGCAATACGCGAATGTAATAACCTCTTCCAAAGGAAACGTTTATTGTCTTTCTAGTATCAATAATTCAAAACACTCACAGATCACAGCAATATAGGAATGTAATTAGAGACACTCTAATGTAACTGCCTGGCTGCAGTAGCGTCAAGTTTCGACGCAGTAGGCTGATAGTACTGAAGCAATCTTCTCTCGCATAAACCAGTGCAGAACTATACACCACACATATACGTATTCCTGCACCTCTTAGACCTGGGTTTAGACATCAGGTGGGATACCGATTTTTTCTCTTCAAAACTTTGTAGAGGGAACTTAACTTCCACTGTCGGATTCTCCTCCAAAAATTTCAGCTCATATCGACATGATGTTTGAGGGGGAATTTCTCCTCGATTCTGAAAATCATTCTCGGGGTGTTTAAACGACTCGAAGAGGAACCCCCCCCCCCCCAGATTGTATTCTTGGCCAAGTTGAACGGCCTTAAAAAACATCACGGAGGAACGTATTATACGGTATCCCGAAAACTCTTAGCTTACAATTCATCCCATCACGAGAGAGAGTCGTACCCCTCTTGTGGATCTAGTTTCTCTTATTCGTGAGAGTGATCAATATGGAAACATGCAGAGGTAAGAACCAAATATTGAATATTAGCCAGTCGTAGGTTGAAGTGCGCGCTCACTACCGAACAGTTCAGGGGAAGATTCGGTCAGATTCCCCATAGCAATTCGTAACGGATCATTTTTTAGACTGTCACCTCTACTTGAAAACGCAACCAATTCAGCCCATGGTTTTCGGATATTATTGTTGATGAGGATTATGGGGGGAAAATTGTGTAGGTTTCGTGTTGGCAGAATTCCTAATTTTTGGCAGGGCAGTTTCGAACGATCGTTCTGCAGCATTGCACGTTCATCGTCGACGGCTGGCGTTCCTTATGACCGTTCCCCAATCCAGAATCATCTCAAAATTGTAACTCCGAACTGGCAGAATAACCCCTTAGGGTCGAGATCCGTTCCCACGGTAAGCCTCACGGTCTAGGATGTCGGAACGATGTCCTCAAAATATTGATTTCAAGCCTTATTGCGAACGATATTGTGACATGCCTTAGATCATTGGTTTATCGACAGGGCGTGAGTAGAGATATTTTGAAATTAACAGTCACACCTTTGCATGCTGATCCAGGTTATGGTTGTGATGCTCTCTGCTTGGAACAACAACAAGCAGAAAGGCAGCGACCAACATGCGAGTCGCTAGTACAGACATAGACCAGTGTCGCAAAGAAGCTTCGACAGGTACGGAAACGGGAAGTTCCAAGTGATGGTAGAGAACAAATCCAATGAGCATCGACAACGTTGAGGAATTGGTCAGTTCCCTCCGTCATTCTTTTTATTCCTGGATAGACAAAAAGGATCTATTGAGTCATGTCCATGCGTGATGTGGTGTGTACAAAGGTGTGTGGTGACACCCATTGTTCAGTACGAATTAAACAAACGCAAAAGGTTCAAGTTTCAAATTGGGCACGTGGGTCATTGCTCACGCGGAGAAGGATGAACCCTATTTTTTCGTGACAGTTCAACGTCATTCGGAGCGTCACGACGGGGCAAAGGTATAAGAAAACCCATCATCAGCACGATAATTTATTGAAGCAGTATTATTAGTTCCTTTAGGTAAGTGGGTGCAAAATACTTAGTGGTAGTGAACCTAGTGTTTTGGTTGTCAGGTCAAGGTCACCCTAGGGCGTCCTTTCTATATTTGGCAGACTGAACATGTTCAGAAGCATGTTGTAATGGAAGTTTGGTTCGTTCTAGGAGGTGAACTTAGTCACCAATAAGTCAATTGCACAGACGTACTACGACACTTCTATCACGCGCTATTTCCCAGTTAGTCTCTGTAAAAGGTCAAACAGCCTCTAAACACTGATAGAAGTTCCAAATCTTTATATATCTTCCAACGAATATTTAGGGTTTTGCTGCAAGAGAATTTTGCTTTCCTCAGTGGCTAATCTACATCTGGTGACCTACTTTGACTTCCCTCGACCTCCTCTGCTAATGACCTTGTGACCTTCTGGGTCAGTACTTCGTACGACAGGCTCTCGTGTTGCCATAAGTCAATACAACACCTGACTACGAAAACACTGATCACTTTCAGTTTGACATTGACTCTCGGCACTGAATCATCATCAGAGGATAGCGTAAAGGGTAACGTAAAGTTCTGTTCGTCTTGTGGCTATACCACGTACCAACCGACCTAACTTTGCATTTAACCCACTCACTATTGGCTGGTATTGACATTGACAACCATTTAACTTTTTTCATTTCAACATGCTTCTCCTGGGAGTGGAACCAAATTTTTGACATAGTACTTATAATATCCAAAAGTGTATCAGTGATTACTAATTGACAGCATAATCACTAAAACCCAACCATTTCGGGAACGTAGGAGAGAGCACATGGTTTATTTGAATGTAGTTATGCCAAAGGAGGGAAGTGTATTTGAACTCCACTTGTTTTTATAATCACATGTCCAGTAAAGACAAACGAAATTACCGAGGCTGTGCAGCACCAAGCCCCTTCCAAAGTCATTGATCATCCATCTCTCAGTGGTATAGCTACAACTCACTTCTCTACTCTTTGGTACACTTGTGACAGAACATGTTCATTCGTATTATCCAGCCGCCCACTTTCTGGTACTTCCTGTTGCTAAGCTGAGGTGTTGGCACGAGCCTATACAAGGGGGAAGCACCAATGAGCCTATCCCTCACTTCACAATCCCCCTCTCCCCAATGTCAATTATTGTCTGATTTTGTGGAGACCCCCTATCGGGCATGTCACAATCTGATATATTCAAGGAATGTCTCAATTAAGATCTTGGAAAGGTAAATGATAAGGGAGATCTGCGTGTCGAGCACCTTTCTCCACCTCCACCTCGGAGAATTCTGGTGTCCCCCTCCCCCCCCCCCTGTTAGGTGTCGGTTCCACTCATGCTTCATTGATGACTGGGTTACTGCCGGTTTGAAAATGTGCCAAACATCCGCCAGATCAAGTTGGCAACCTGTTGATTTTCGCCTCACTTAGGTTTTAAAAGGTCTTCGTGTGCCTTGGTGTTCAGAATCTCTCAAATCTTCCGGCTATACCATTTACACCTCTAAATGATATTCGATTGCAATCACAACAAACAGATATCTTTCTACACCTGGGTCAATTGACATTTATAGCATTCTAAATGTTTGAACTTCAAACGTCACACTTCAGCGTTTTTGCGCAGGTGCACGTTTGGGTGGCTGTTCGGAGAATTCCTTTCTCCCCTCTTTTCCATTCAGTCAATATCCTATAAAACCATGATCTATACAGACTAAATCATGATTTACCCGTCCCACAATTCTTTGGTTGGGGTTGTAGATTTGTTTGTCCATGGTATTACCCAGTAGCCATTTAGGGTGGCTAAAGGGGATGACAGCACGTAAGCATCACATAAATTGCGTGCGACACTATTATACCACACAAAAGTAATTTTCTGCCACATTGTATTGTTTCAATTCAATTATGCAATTTGAATTTATTTCGTCATGATATTTTGGGGGAATAAAAATAATCTACAAAAGATCCGTTGCATGGATTTCTTTTCAATATTGGGTGGGATTCACTCACTACGGAATAGCAGAATGAGTCCAACTGGTGGTATTCTGCACTATTATACATGAATGCTATTAGGGTTATATTTGATGGCTATAATTGCATGGTTGACCGAAACACTTTGCTCCCGAATAAATGGTTGTTTATCTTCTAAACGACCGCAGTTTAGTCCTGTTGTCATGTTTCGTACAGTGTTCCAACACAAATTTAAAATAATACATGGAAACTAACCTGGTAAATAAACATAGAAGTAATAATCCCCCTATTAATTGATTTTCAGCGAGCGTTGAAATGAGAGGAGTAAAGAGGGTAAAGTTCGTCTGGCGCCCAGTCAATATATATATATATATATTTTTGACATCGGCAGTCATTAACTTTTGTCAATATTTGGTTTCAATATTATCCGGCGGAGTCACCCACAACGAAATGATGCATAGAATAATCCAACGTATATGTGACTCGAGCGGCCCCTTCTGCTACAAAAGTTGGATTTGCCCATCAGAGAAATGGCGAGGATCACTACGCATTATTTGTCGTTCTTGTTATCTTCATGTACGCTAACAGCACATAAATCGCTGATATCACTATTATGAAAACATATTCAGTTCAGGTGGCAATTACGAGACCAAGTATCTGATATTGTCAATTTTTGAATAATATCAGTGGCGTAGATTGGAGTGGGGGATAGTGTCCCAAAAAATATCGGGAGAGGAAAATCGGGAATCGAAGGCCTAAAATCGGGAAATGGAGATAAGAGGGCTCCCCTAGCGCATTGAGGGCTATGAGGGTATGATGAGATATTACGATCCGCTTTTTCGACGCTCTCCTAAGTAGTCCCCTCCCCCCACCCCCCATCCTCCTGCTCATCACTCTCGCCAGCAAAGCAGGGAGGAATCCCGGGCGTGAGTTCTCATCAAGAAAATCATCGTGCCCCCTCTGACTCTGGAGGCGGACAACGCGACTGATTAATGTGACCGTCTGTAACCAGGTGAGGCAATGGGTATAGGTCTAACTTGCCCATTTGAAATGGAACAGAAACTCTGGCAGACCTAAATTCATTTACGAGGTTAAGCGGAAGATGACCAAATGTTTCACTGAACGATGAAACGTTGTCGGAATTCTGGCAAATGATGGCGCTTATGGTTATGACTCCATAATAGAGCCGTATATATTATGTGTAATCATTGGAAAAGACAATGTTCGAATAACTATACGAACTACATCATGTCATTTTTGGCAGGAAACTACGTCATCGGAGCGTATAGCCGCTGGCCCAGGCGAAAACTCCTATTTCGTCAATCCAGCCTATTCATCAGCAAATAACTACATATAGGAAGGCCTGGGAGGATAGTAGTCCTCGGGTACATAACACACTCAAAACACTGGTTGAATGAACATGACGGCAACAGGTTGTTTACATAGCAATATCGCTGAACGACGTTTTGAGAATGAAGATTCACTTAGTTAATTTTCGAATACTTGCTGATGAACAACAACTTTTTTGCAACTGTAATCTTGGTTATATATCTCTTGATAATAGGATCGTAGAATTCCTACAGAACCATAGAGCTGGACGTGTTCAAATTAAAGACGACAGTCAGCAGACTAGGAATTACAACTTTCACCATGTCGACTGGAACTTACCTATTTCCTATTGATACATTAATAGTTACGGGAGTCGGTTGGTGTATCTACTTTGTTACATGTGTTTAGTTACCATTGCAGGTTGGTAGTACAATATCTAGTCAACTAGTTGTTGCCCTACAAGAACCCTCCCGATTTAAATAAAAACAGCCCTGAACTTCCGACCCCTGATATTTCACCAGACATGACAGTAGGTCTACGTGTTTAGTTAAGTTTCGTCTAGCGAACACGAACGCCGATTCCCGACGCTGGCCAATGATAATGGGATGCCTCGGCACCTGAATCAATGTAGACAACCAACCATACAGCTATTTTCAGGTTTAGAGGCTCACCATCGATGTCTGTTCTGCTTAGAGTCCAACTGGAATATCAAAACCATATAGTTAGATCATTCTGCCTGCAGGTTATCGGTAACAGTTGTATTGCCAACTGCAAATTATTATCATTGACGGTAACCAAGTTGCATGTTCGCCTTTCAAAGTTTACAGACTAATACAGAACTGATGAAAAATAGAGCCCTCCATAACTTTGGCATTATAGAAAATTATTGTAATAATGTATCTCTTCATTCTTATTTCTACATTCTCCTTAGATTTGGTAGTTTCACTATCACATAACGTTCTAGAAATAGTGTATTCATTTTGTAATGTCAATTTAATGATAATGGTTTACTCTATGGCAACAACACCGTTTGGGAATATCCCCAGCGTTAGGCCTCACTGTCCTCGAGAGGTATAGATTTAAATCATCAATATCACCATTTTTTCAACAAGAAGTTTTCGGGCAAAAAGGCATGCTTCATCCAAGAGCCTGTTCCTAGTTTGTGTCTTTGTTCAGACATTGAATGCTTCGATGTTTATTTTGACTCGAACATCCACAGGTTGTAGAGTAAGACGTGTCTTGGTTCTTATGGACACGAACCACCTTGAAAAACATGGATGCCGCACAGCGCTCCTATGGTTAATCTTGGTGACCTTTACATACATGACGTAAACTCCGTTTTCTATCCTCAGCACCACCGGTACTGTCCAATTACAACTCCGAACGTACAGCAACCAATGCCTCTATAATGTGCTTGCTGGTACAAACTTCACACTCACGAAGTGACATTATAGCCAATAGTTATATTATCCGTTGTAGACTAATCGGTGGTCATATTCCGGTAGCAGTTTATCGGACTGCCTGACTGCAACTATCACTCAAGTTGACTTGATTTTGGCTACTTGACTGATTACATCATGGCAGTCGAACCACAACACGTAATCTTCACATCCGATTCGAATGCGCCAATGGGGAACAATGGGCTATTGCAAAATTCCTATTTGACGTCACAAAGTCAACACAAAAAAATGTAGGACACGTTTGGAAAACATATACATGTTTCAGTTATCAGTAATTACTTGCTTGGCGTCGGTACCACGCTTCCCGACTGGCAGTGAGTAACTTGGGTGCATGGTTCAACGTGTGTCACAAAATGATT
The DNA here is from genome assembly GCA_026419785.1 of Sclerodactyla briareus. Lineage (NCBI taxonomy): Eukaryota > Metazoa > Echinodermata > Holothuroidea > Dendrochirotida > Sclerodactylidae > Sclerodactyla > Sclerodactyla briareus. The sequence continues at coordinate 189,778 of JAODTK010005681.1, forward strand.
ACATCAGCAGATATTTGATTAGGTCTTGAGTTTACCGATTCGAACTTTCAATTTAGGCATTTAGATAGCAAATGTGAAGAGACAGAATCCAATTGTTTCTCTGGACCAGTTAAAGTTCATATCACTGAATGAGGAATGTCTAATTCTAGGAATTGCGAGCCAATATGCTATGGAACATTTAAACATTCAACAACTTCAATTTCAACACACGGGTTATTGCCACAACAACTATCGATTAAGCATTAATAATACATCATGCAGGAATATAGAACGTACGATGTGAGCATTCATTAGGTTCGAGAAAGAAAGGACTTCATTGTGTGGGGACCAAATCGAAGGAATCCAAGGTCAGAGAGGGTCAAGAGAGGTCACGACAATTAAACGAAATCCGCTGATTTCAAAAATCGATGACGAGTCATATTAATAGTATATGATCTCAAAATCGCTCCAGGTTCAAGGCAAAAAACTTGGTACTTTGAATCTCTAACAAGTAAGGGGAATATATTCGGGTGTGTGGTGTGGTGTGTGTGTGTGGTGTGTGTGTGTGGTGTGTGTGTGTGGGCTGTGTGGTGGTGTGTGTGTTGGTGTGTTGTTGTGTGTTGGGTGTGTGTGTGTGTGTGTGTGTGTCACGCCTGCGGCTCAAACGGATAGATCGACTCCAACATGGTATGTGGTCTCCATGGCGAGTACATTATCTCAGGTGTTTTATGCCAATTCAAAAGGGGGGGGGCATCCAAGGCCAACAGAGGTTCAAATCTGCGAAAAAATTATGTTACGATAACTTCGGCATGATGTACGATCAGATTATTTACTATTTATTATTTTATTGTGTATTTTTAAACCAACAAAAATCAGTTGGTGTGGTCATTTCAAAACGGACTTGTGAAACACCATAATTCGCCTAGCCAGATAAAACGAGCTGTTACTGTTCTGGAGTCGGTCTTAGGTAATCCAAAAAACAACAAGTCAGACGCCCAGCTGCAATATCAAGTTAAAAGGCTGTATACACCTATATTTCCGTTGTAAAACTAAATTTTGGCCAATTTTAACTCGGTAACTTGATAACAAGTCCGAATGCTTGGACCCGTTGGGTTATTTGGTGGTGGATAGCTTTGTTGGAAAATCACATGTCGCCCCATCGGTTTGGGTGTGCAGGGTTTCCTTTTTAAACCAACCCTATCGATTTGGGGCGGAATTGAGTATATCGAGGTAAACTCCTAGATAGCCGTCGTAAACTGGGAAACTCGAATCCAACCGATTACTGAGTCAAAGAAACACACAAACTCGTTTGGCTTCCTGGTTAAATATGACTAAAAAAACTACACTGAGCTGTTATTGTTGCTCAATCACTGAAATAAACAAGATGATGTTTTCGGCACACATGACAGCTGAAAAAGTCGGATGTTGTCCTTGCTATAACTTCCCACGTGGAACCTCTTGAACGTTGAATAGCCAAATGTCCCGGTAACAGTGACAACCGGGTTGCCATGTTCACACGCCCGGAATATTCTGGGCGAAGCATGTTGTCTGTAAATATATCATTATCCTTTCATTGGAATTAGTAAATCATTCGAGAGTTTTCAGTCTTCACTTTTTCCAATTACTGTTTAGCCTACCCACACACCCCTCTGATGACGTCGCAACGTTGAGAAATGTCAACATGCTCTCCAAAACTACCGTACGTAGGCCCTATCGGTTGCGAAATCGTAGGGGATTCCCTAAGGCTATACAAGCAATGGCGGAATCACATTCGGCGCTAGTGAGCACTACATAGGTTGTAACACAATGCTATGCTCACTGTCGGGCAGTTCTTCTGCAGGGCGTGTTTCTGCGTTTGGTTTGGAGCTAAGAATTATTTAGGACGAACTAGGTGTAGTAGGCCTTGGTCTCCTAAATCGAAAAAGTGTCGCCGTCGTACCAGCAATGGCCAACCACCATTGCAATGAACATAGGCCTTACATACCTACTTCAGTCGTCCCAGTCTCAGTCAGTTGCCTGTTCCCGGTCGGTTATTAACGAAATAATAATTAAAATCATAAATATAAACATTATATAGCGTCCGTTATTCAATCATTTTTTTATTTTTGCTTGAGTGTCAGTGGCACTTTACAGGAACAAATAAAAAACACTCAAACACCAAGGCCTTCCATTGAACAACATCAGTGCTGTTTCTTCATCCTATATTTATAAGATTATGGCAATATAAAAGACCTCGCCAAGAAAGTGGGTTAATAGGAGAATCAAAGTTAGGCCTCTATACCTAAGCTCGACAACAGCTAATGTTACCCTAGTACTACCGTAGTACGATCCATACGATCGTTTATAGAACGTAGGTAGTAGCACCGGAACAAAGTATACATGTTTATAGCTTCTACAATGAAATACGAAGATACTCAATCGAAAGTAAATTCAGATTATGAGTGAAGTCTCTCCCGAAGGGTGTTGTTTGGACTGTGGACTCCGGCTTTACGGCGTAGCTACACAACATAATGCCAAACGCAGGCTTACCCTCAATATCAGCCTCGTTTCACGTGACCTGACGACGCGTCATCCAATAATGCCCCAGGGGACAATGAATACAATAAAACGGAGCAGTTATTGGCGACGTTCCCAATCCATCACAGGCCTTCCTTGCCTTAGAATACCAAGCTCACGATTACGTGTTAACATAACTGTCAATTGGTAGGGCCAATGGGGGGAGGGTGGTGGGGGAGGGTGGAGGCCAAACAATCTAGATATCCAATATTTTTGAGCGCATCACCACTGTTTATTCTTTTTGTATTTAGTGAGCAGCAAGCAACGTCACACACAAAAATGTTCTAAAGCTGCTTCTCGTTCGTATCCGAGAATACTGGACGATGAGATTGCAGTTAAAATTGAAATTGAGGATACGGCAGCAGGTTGCAGTGAAACTTACCTAGATGAAATAGCATATATTCCGTAACGCTGAAGTCTCGCAATTCACAGATTTAAACTTTAAACCCCCGTTCTTGTGATATTTACATTTAAACAGGCGATTTAGTGTCGCAACATCCGGAAGATAATTGACGCCTCTGTTTGCATGATATGTTTCAGCAAAATATTGCTCCATGATATAACATAGTGAGTTACGGTATTGATTCTGAATTGTACTGAATGTTTTTAAACTGTCGCGACGTCATGCAAAAGACGTCGTCGCCTGTTTTGCTAGTAGGTTGGTTTAAATGTGCAATATCATGAGGCCAAGACGGCAGTTTCGAACAATGGCATCTTTGTCCCCTTAACGATCATAATATTGTTCTAGTTTGGTGACCCATCCATCGAAGAATACCATTGAGAAAGAACAAGCCATTTTTTCACAACCGGGCCTATTGTGCCCCCCCCCCTTTTTTTCACCTCTGATCTTGACCTCACATGGTCAAGATGTCTCAAAGGTTTGATGAACATTGGGTCCAAAGTTTGGTCAACAAATCATTAAAGAATAGACTCTTTCCTTTTTTTTATCATAGTGTACTGTTTTATTCCAACCGGAAAACATTCCACAAGAAAAAAACATATGGTGTTGGCAAAATCCAATATCGCAACAGAGGCTGAAGAGATCACCTCCAAAGGACATTATTACACAGTTTTAAAAACGTAAGTTACTTTACTTTGCGGAAAATCATTTGAAATTTCATTACATCTGGGCTTAGGGGCCCCTTCAAAGACCTTTGATCTCGACTCGACCTTCACCAGAGTTCAAAACAATCCCATCCCATGGGGTCAATGAACATTGTGTCCGAGTTTTGTCGACAACATTCAACATTCATCAACGAAGAATGACTGCTTGTGGGCAAAAAGGCAGTTCCCACACTGGGCTATTGGTCCTCTAATGACGTTGACCTCGACCTTTACAGGGTCCAAAGATGTCTCAAAGGTTTGATGAACATTGGGTCCAAAGTTTGGTCAACAAATCATTAAAGAATAGACTCTTTCCTTTTTTTTATCATAGTGTACTGTTTTATTCCAACCGGAAAACATTCCACAAGAAAAAAACATATGGTGTTGGCAAAATCCAATATCGCAACAGAGGCTGAAGAGATCACCTCCAAAGGACATTATTACACAGTTTTAAAAACGTAAGTTACTTTACTTTGCGGAAAATCATTTGAAATTTCATTACATCTGGGCTTAGGGGCCCCTTCAAAGACCTTTGATCTCGACTCGACCTTCACCAGAGTTCAAAACAATCCCATCCCATGGGGTCAATGAACATTGTGTCCGAGTTTTGTCGACAACATTCAACATTCATCAACGAAGAATGACTGCTTGTGGGCAAAAAGCAGTTCCCACACGGTGGCCCTATGGTGTCCCTCTAATGACTTTTGACCTCGACCTTTACAGGTCAGATGTCTCAAGGTCAGTGAACATTGGGTCCAATAAAATTAACCGTTTTGGGTTCCGTAATGCTTCTTTCAACAGATGTAATGTTTGAAGCTCGGTAACGAACACTATTGGACGTTGCTCTCAAAATCTTTGCAACAAGTTGAATGGAGAGCCCACCCAAGGAACATAGTACGCAGTTTCAAAAAAATATAAAGTGCTTCGTAGGAGAGATATTTATGAATTTACATCATGATGGCCTATATTGTCCCTTAATGAGGCTTCCATGGCCTATATTGTCCCGCTTTAATACTGAGCTTCGACCTTGACCATCAGAAATCAAACTATCCAATGGGTCAATTAACATTGTGACCAAGTTTTGGATGGCATCCGTCACAGAATGACTTTTTTTTGGGAACAAAAAGGCAATTGTTGACACACTGGCATAGATTATATAGAATAGAAACAAACATAGCTCGGTTGGAGCTCGAAGTGGACAAGACTGAGCGTATCACTAACCCTTGGTAAAGTAAAAAACTGATCCGTAGTATAGGAGCTCATGATGCTCAACGCTGTTAGCACTGAGTCGATGTCTCTAGCCCCCGACCTGCAACAATATAAGATAACGACACGTTAACCAGTATCCGGATTGGTGATTCCCCGATTAACCCTGTTTCCATTGCTCGTAATCATGGGGTTATTTTTTACTGTGCTATGATTGGAACCCCAGGTTGAAAATTGGGTCAGCTACTTCACACTCCGTAACATCAAATCCTCAGAAATGCTCATTTATGACTCGCTCAGTTTTATCTCCTCGTCTTGAAATTGAAATTCGATTCTCTTTGGCATTCTTGTTCACAACTTAATAAGCCTTCAGCTTGAATAATTGCTGCCAGAGTTGTTGGAATCTACTGTCTCTAGATTTGAACATATTACCTACCCACCCCAGTCCTCCAAATTTGCATGGCTACCAGTGTGCGAGCGCATAAATTATAAAATTGTCTTGCTCACATGGAAGGCTCGAATGGTAGCGCACCCTATTAATATTACTTCTCCTCATTACACATTAACACCTTACAAATACAAACCCCGTCGCGTGTCTTAAGGTCACGCGCAATCCAGTCTCTGCTTGTGGCCCCTAGGAATTTCCCTAATTGGAAAAGCCGATCATCGTTACTGTAACCCTCGTGTCTGGTATATTTGCCGCTTTGGCTGAAGACCCGCACTGACCTTCGAAGCTAGTTTAGAATTTTCCTGTTTAGGAGAGTGTTACACGTTAGGTAATCGTGTTATATGTTCCTCTGTCTCTCTTCGTACCCACATGCGCTTCGGATTAGTTCGCTTAATCGAAGTCGCATCATAATCGTGGGATATTCTTATTATTATTATTATAATTATTATTATTATTATTACTTATTATTATTATTATTATTATTATTATATTATTATTATATTATCATATAATCGCCCTGATCTGTAGTAGGAGGATTCCATAGATGTTTTTTCCTATATGATACCTCGTTATGTGCCCCTCTGATGACCTTTGAACCTGAATCCACGGGTACCACTAGTGCTCGTCCATGATCAACACTGACCAGTATGATAGTGATCCAACCAACTGTAATAAGATGCATTCTGGAGATTTTGCAGGTTTATTACATCATAGCTCATTCGCCCCATTTGAACCATCAATCATGACAACCACCGGAAACCTCGTCAAACCATCTATAATAACACACAATGACAGTATGAATAGGAATCCAACGATGTCTTAGGAGGAAAAGCATCTTCCCTCATAATGGCCAATGAGGCTCCTTTATCATTTAGACTCCCTTTAATTAGCTTTTACCTCGACCTTCACAAGGTCAAACAAGCTCAAAACTGTTCCCATGGTCACTGATCACTTGTGCCATTGTTAGGTTGCCAACCATCGAAGAATGACTTATCGTGGGCCCATAATCCTTTTTTCACCAATGTCGTTTCACTCCAATGGAATTAGATCGAGTTTTTTTCAGCCCATACAATAAATACAAAAACTGTCAAACCCTAATACATTGCATCAAGAATGGCAAAAAACTGACAGACTCCCCACCCAAGAACAAATTATAGCACAATTTTCAAGATACTCATTGATGAACAGGGAAAAAAAAAGAAAATATCCTCAACAGGATTATACTAATTAAGGCCAATTTCGCGCCTTGGTGATTGACAAGAGGCAAAACTAGGGGGGGGCCGAGTGGTTACCATTATCTCTTTTTGTGTTGGTAAGTTGTTCCGAATGTTCACCAAATGGTGTAGTCGTGTTTTCGAGTTTCCAATTCCTAGAATTTTCTTCGCTTTGCGGGATTTAAGTGGACCAATTTGGGTCATGGTCGTTGCCAATCCTCTCCGTTTTTCAATTGAGTGACTGACCATGTTGAAATGCTTAGCAACCGGCTGCTCACTTTTTTGGGTCTTGATTGCTGACCGGTGTTGGTCATTCGCTCCCTCAGGGTTGTTTTATTGTTTCCCCCCGGGATGTAACTGAACTCCGCAGAGGTTCCAGTAAATACGCACGTTCTTCGAGACGCAATCAATATCCTGTTGAATCGGAGATATGCGGGATGTCTGGCAACGTCTGAACAAGTTGTGCGATCGCAGTTTGCACTTTTGCAGTTTGGATTGGCAGTGGCCGGCTGCCGCCGGTGTTCTCTTGTTGCGTCTCTGCTTGCTCCAAAATTTGCGTTGACTGAATGTCCGCAGATTCCGAGTTCTGCTGTAGCAACACAGGGGGTTTCCGGTAACACGGATTGTAGGCGTCCTGGGGACTTTGAAGGATGGGCAATGCTTGTGAATGAGAGTGGCTAATTTTGGGAGGTTCAGGATGTATTCAACAGACGAATGGTACTCTGGAGTTGGATTGAAACGAGTTTGTAACGTCGAGTTCTTCAATTCGCGGAGTCCGTCTAGCCTTTTCAATGTCCTCTTCAATGGAACTCCGTAAATACTACCTCTTTCGAGATGTTTGAAAGTTCGAAAATTCGAAAGTTACGAACTCGAAATCACATCAGAGGAGCAAATGCGTTCAGACGAAGAGCTTGACTGTAGAGAATGTTTTTCGTGCAGTGGGTTGGGTGAACAACAACTGGCTAGGGAGTAGAAATTGGGCTTGTCCGTTGTTGTGAACAAGTCGTTTTTGAGTGACCCGTTTTCTTACGTCACAGTGGTGTCAAAGAAGTGGAATCTGTCTTTTGAAAATTCTGCAGTGAATTTGATAGAGGGGTGGAATGCTTTGATCTGTTCGCTTTAACGAGTAAGTTTTTCTTCCCGTGGGTCCATATATCATGAAGATGCCATCGATATAACGGAGCCCAGTGGCCTCATGCCCGTCAGAGAGGAATTTTTTTCTTCAAGTTTTCCCATGAAAGTTGGCGAACGAAGACCATTTTAGGTCCATTGCTTGCCGTGGACCTGCATTATGTTTGAGCACCGAACATCAAATTGTTGCAGTCAGGAATGAGGTGCATTAGTTCCGCAATATCGGTTTTTTGGTGTCTGGCCAGGACATTGGTTTGAAAAGCCGAAGTTCCAGGCTCTATACTTCCGTGTTTGAGGGATATTGTATAAACAGAGAAGAACATCCGGGTTCCAGCAATGTCCCGGGTGGGTGGGGGAGATCTTTGATCTTTCCTATTTTATTGAATTAAGTCTGGCGGTTTCCTTGACGTGAGACTGGAGGGACGGGACGAGGGGTTGAATCAGTGTCCACGAATTTGGGGGGAATTTTTTCTCTGTAGCCTTGCCGTTGCCATAAATGATGGGTCGGCCAAGGTTTGTCCAATCCTTGTGAATTTTGTGGAGGAAGGAAACCCTGCCTGGCTTGGTTCCGATGGAAGGAGGTTGGGGCCGACTTTGGGAATGGAGCCGTGGATACCATTTTCCTATGGTTGTTTCAATCTGGGCACAATTTGCTGGGTGGGGGTCGTGTCAAGTGGCTGATACTGTACGGGTTGCCTAAAAAAAAGTAAAAAAAAAAAAAAAAAAAAACAAAAATTAAAAAATAAAAAAAAAAATAGAAACCTTTAGTGCTTCCGATTCGTTGAATTCGGTGGCTCATAGCCACCACGGCAGAGCCTTTGTCACAGGCCTTGATGACGATAATCGGTTGCGATGTTTCAGAAGGTCAATGGATCCTCTCATTTTGCTGAGTTCTCTGATTCATTGGGCGGAGTGTAGTTTGTTGACCACTTCTTCGATTGCCGAAATGTAGGTTTCCAATGTGGGTATGCCTTTTGTGGATTCCAAGTGCTTTTTGTTTTGCCTTGAATTTTTGTTGATATGTCCTCAACAGGAGCAGACCACTGTTGTCCATCTTCATCGGCAAGAATTCCGCCTAGTCGTAAGGGGTCCGGAAGATCCAGCAGGGACAGTTTGTTTTTGTGCGTCAATACTGTTTTGGGGCTTAGGGCCTGAAATCAGCAGCCCATTAGCCAGAATTCGAGATTCTGGGCGTCTTCGCAGGAGATGGCATCACAGAAAAGAGTTGCGTATATATTATATCATATATATATATTATATTTATATATATATATATATAATATATATATATATATATATATATATATATATATATATATATATATATATAGAATATATATTATCTATATATATTATATATATTAATATCTCATAATATATCTATATATATTATATATATATCATACACGAAGTACCACCCCCGCTCAGGGCGCCTACTCACATCTCCACATTCCGCTCCTCCGGGGAGCCTTAATGGGTACCGCCCTACGAGCGACGCAAGTGTTCAGATTGCAAAACCTCACCACTGAACTCGTCAATTTGCGAACTAGTGACCATGTCATTAGGCCCCCACCCCTGGCTGCAACTCTGATAATCTTGTGTATGTTTTCTATTGCACCGCATGGAATTGGGAAATTATGTGGGCGAACAAAGCAACCACTTTTCGAAAGCGTTTTAAATAATCACAACAGGTCTATTCGTTACAATATGTCAAGCGGCCCCCGTCGGTGAACGTTTCAACTTACCCGGTCACTCACTGGCCAATCGTCTTTGCACACTTTCGTCGATCAGCTTTAAATCGGCCACTGACCGCAAAAGAACAGAACTTGAGTGGATTTTCAGGTTAGGCCCACACACACCCATGGCTTGATATGGGACTTAGCAGCATTAAGTCATTATAGCTATTTCCGTTGATTGTACGGCCCCCCCCCCCCCCCCAAAAAAAAACGGATGCTCATTATGTCTAGTCCGTTAATCGGTGTCGAGGCAGCCCAGTTAGTTCCGGGCCCTGCCTTTCACAATGTGGTATTATAGTTATCGAGTGTAAATCTTCTCCTCCTTCCTGCCATATCCCATGCTGACGAAGGTCCCAGGGGGACCGTAAATTTCAATGAATAATAAATTTATACTCCACAACCTCAAACATGAGAAACTCTACTCCTCATTTCTTGATAAAATTAGATTGGAGTACACGTGGAACATACTACTAACTGTAAATACTATTCTATTGATATATCTATCTATATATATATAGTATATATATAGATATATATATATATATATATATATAATATATATATATATATTATATATATATATATTATATATCTATATATATATTATAATAATACCGGCGCTGTGCTGTTCTTAACTCTCTTTTAGTGGTATAGGGTGGTTGAAGCGGCCGTTTGGCCGAAAATTCAAAACTTTGTTCGTAAGTCCAGAAGGTAGGTGCCCTGGATAAAGTTACAAATCCTAGCAATCCACATTTAAAGTCTTTGGAATAGGAGGAGCATACACATCACCACGATGACACATCCAAGACCCTTCCTAGGTTAAGCCTAACAGGGCCCTCTGGAACCCGGATCAACTACCAATATCCCGAACTTTCTTTCAACAAGCTAGCTTTCTGTGTTCTCCTAATGAAAGCCTAACTTTGTATTCATATTGTTGCATTTGGCTAGAACTTGTTATTCCCGCGCTGCCACCACCCAGAGTTTAATGGAAAACAAGTGACCTATGAGACACCGATATTCCGATTGCCCCGAACTAGCACAAGAAACCCTGGCTGTATCGATCCCCACCACACCAGCTACCGGGAACCGTTTTACGTTCTCTCCGAAAAGACGGTAACAGTGGAAATCCCGACCCGATCAGTTTTTTCTTTGAAACGGGATAGCTGACGAGACTTCTTGCAAACATCCGGTGAGGAACCCCAATAACCCCAAGGAAGTATACTGCCTTATGGCGGAACCAAACGAAGACCAAGACCTAGGGAATTCTAACCCGGAATATTTGTTTTTAAAACGTTACCACTCTGAAGCTGTTGCTGGATAGATGTCTGGATGGATCGCAGACATAGGCCAGCAGACAGTGATAGATAAACAGCTGATCACAACGGTCACCACTGAGGTAATCCACAGGGCACTTGTTTGTGATTTAGCCTAGGCCCATACAATAAATACTCGCTATGGATGTCCTATCATTCCGCCCTTGGGTGTTCAGGTCTTAAGAGGATATTCACAAAATATACAGCACTTCTTTTTATCTGTGTCAACTATCGGTAATTTCACGAGATTACTTCACGGGAGCGAGGCGGTGTATACCACTACCGCTAGTGCCTGTGGGTAGATCGAGCGCAAAAATCAATGACGCAACAATGTCCAATGATTTTTGTTTCATTTAGTGGAATCAACCATCATGACAATGATGACAATTAACATTCCTATCAAACATTACTCTGGAATGTCAAATTCACATTTTCACCATTATTGTACGATCTAATTGAAGCTAACTAATGAGAATAACCTAACTCCCTTTTTCAATGGATTGATGGCAATCGCCTGTCTAAGCGTTTCGTGTATGGTGAGCTGCCAAATGCCCACGTCTCTGGAGGCGAACCGACTAACACCCTTCAAGGGCTATTAAGGCATGATCCTGCAGTCTCAACAGAAAGACTGCAGCTAACATATTCTCCTAAGGACTGTCCATCATTGAAGGGAAGGTTGTCTCCATACAATCTTACGTTTTCCTTTTGAAATGCGCGACAAGCAAAAACGTGCTGACCTCACATCGTACTCACCCCGGTAACAGGTGTGTGATGATGTATGATACAATGTCATGCTATGCAAAAAGAGAAGTTTTCCTCCAGGCCAGATTGTCGCCTGCATTCTAAAGTTGTTGTGTTTTTTTCACATTTGCCGGGTCATGGTACATAACATTCGGACGAGAAGAGGTGGAACCCATTCACGGATTAGCTGCTGCTGCAATTGATCCAGACTGACCACACCAACCTTGCTAAAATATGACAGAATCCTGTGGAGTTTCTTACCACTGCTCTTGGTCCTTGGGCCAAATGGAGCCTAAGTACATAGTTTCAACACATTGTCTTAGCCGCCTCCAATCAACTAATTAGCACTCGAATATCTCACAACTAACCCCCAAAGTTCCTAACCGAAAATATCACTTTCATTTTTTGTAAGTAAACCCATGGAGCATCACCACAGAACCCTCGAGTAGAATCGGGCAATGTTTCAAAGCTAAACCACACCTAACATCACATCAAATTTCTCTCTTAGTGGTTGAAAGTTTTACCCGGTATAGATCTATGTTCAGGGATTTGTATGATCTAATAAACCTGTCACGTAAAAGAAATTAGCAGGTACAGCTCAATAAAGCTCAAACACAAGAGGAACTTTATCAGGTTCCTCCGGATATTAGTGTGGGTGTGTTCCCAATGTAGAACCACTGAATCATTACATGATTTGTCGTACCATATTAGGGAACCCAATTTCAGAACTTGAAGAAGCATGAAGAACACGAAAATGTTGTTTTTCAAAAACACTATCAGTGATTTCTACAAGCTGTCTCACGATCTTTCGTAGTGACATAGATAAGAATGATGTTATGGAAACAAATTAACTAATTTTGCACAGTTACTACTGGAGTCATTAGCCAAGCCGCATTGTTATGTGGTGTAATTATTCTATAACATATATTTAAACACAATTGTCTGACTTAGTAATAGATGATATGAATCTGATCTGAACTTCTATACCAGAGGCAATAGAAACAAAAAACGCACAATTTGAGAATATATGAAATATGTATATCTATGACTCCCTAAGCTGCCCTACAAACTACCAATCCTAGTATATTCCAGATAATCCTAACGATAGACCACAATTCATAGTACCAATTAATGGCTTAAATATGAAGGCTCTATTCGATAAATATACCCTTTGATAGCCACCATACACAGGGAGTTTGTTCAGTACTGTAATTGCTGGAATCAAACCCGGGACTCTTGCATGTGAGACCTCACTGTTACTATTTCATCACTCTTTTCAGTTACCATGCATGGATATTCCACCCATCTCGAAGGGTTCATACACCAACCCAGACTGAATACGTTTACAACCTACCTAACTATGGATGAGATACTGTGATCGTCAAGACACATAAACAGTTAAAATTAACAAAAAGTATCAATTACATAGTACAAAGGGTGGTTCCATATCCAATCAAACACAGCAGTCAGGGGCTCGCTATCGAGCAACTTTGTTCAAAAAGTCGAGTTATTTTCCAACATCGTCAATTAATCTTGAACAGTACCTTGACACCCACCTTCCTCATTATTTCCAGATCTGTGAACCATGGCAAATATATATTTGGTTGTAGTCGAATATAATAATAACCATAATAATCTCGTTTTTATATAGCTCTTTTTCAGGTCGAAGACTTGCTCAAAGCGCATTACAGATATACCCCTGATCACTGTGCCTCGTCACACTGTACCTACACAAGCAGCACGCACACGCTCGCTTGTTCTCTCCTGACCACATTTCAGTATGTCCTTCATCGTGTCCCCTCCCGTGGGACTTTCCAGAATGGTTCTACCTGGACCACATTAAGCGCTGTAAGGATGAATTGTCCTATCCGAGTATCAGTAAGCAGTCCTGTTGTTATGGCACAATATGCGAATGTCGGTCATGAGCACGTAGCTCATTTAGAAGCAATCCTGTTGACCACCTGCATACTCATTAAACCCGAGCAACATAGCTCATTAACAAGCAGCACACCTCTTCAACAAGCAGCTCAGCTCATTCATAAGTAGTCCTGTTGTCAATGTGACACCTGCTAGCTCATTAACAAGCAACACAGCTCAATAACAAGCACCATAGCTCAATAAGAAGAGCAGAGCGTTCATTTAAACAAGCATCATAGCTCATTCATAAGCAGCAAAGCTCATTCATAAGCAATCCTGCTGTCAGCAAGGCAGCATGCAATCTGCACACAAGTAAACATAACCAATGGACACTATAATATTGCCTGAGGCATGATTTGTAATACATTCAATTGAAACAAAAATTTGATTTGCACATCACCTGGACCAGTTTTTTTCAACACGTGTACCAAAAAAGTGTTCTATTACATACAAATATAGAGACAATGGGCAATCTTCATCATGTTGCATAGAAAACTACTGTAACTGTAGCTTAGTCCTGTAAAGTGAAGAAATGAACCATTATATATTTCATGATCTACAATGGCGTCTCCAACACTTTTTTTCCTGTCACAATGTGAAGTTTGAGACTTGAAGATATAAACCACTTTTGTTGTTGTTGTTGCCTTAATAACCTCCCAACAGAACATCACGTGAATTGATGCAGAAATATTTTTCTGGCTAGGTAGTTCACAAGGAAATTAATATGTTAGCCTACCTAATATGGAGAGCAACTTTGGGAATGATCTGAGGGAATTGGCTGATGACTTTTAAGTTTCCATTTCTGTCAAAAGCAAATATACAACTGCTTGATGTGTCGACTGGGCCATATTATCACTGCCACAAACTCGGGATTGACTATATGTAACACGTAACAGATGGACAGCTTTTCTAACCAAACGCTCCCCCATCCCCACACCCGGTCCCAGACATGGGGTTTGTCACAGAATATTGCATTGATCGAAGATGTATATATATCTAGGTTATCTTCTCCAGACAGGCTAGTCCTTCTATGTTACGAAGGTTGTTGCATGTTGTCATAGAGCTCGGCGAAATCAGTCCTTGAATTTTGGCTCTTCCTCCGTCCTTGACTGGTCCTGAACATCAAGACAGCAGAGAGTGAGACTAACTACTAGGGTTAGGATGATAAATTACAGGGCCTGGCAAGGGGCAGACCTGGATACTGTCACATCACTTTGACTACCAATTATCTTACCAGCACCAGTATAAAGCTATGCCTCTCTAGCAATGCCACAGTTGTGGAAGAGAGGGATATATATGTATTGAGGCAATGATGTTAAATCCCTTGCTTGAAGCCCAATGGTCATGTAACAGTTTCCCCCTTTTAACCATACAGTGAAAGAGGACAGTTCAACACGCATTCAATTTGGGGTTCTAACATTTTGCTTGTCTTGCTGAATTATGTAATTCCCTTTTTGGAGAATCGGGAGCCGCTCATGAACTTTAACAACAGAAAATACAGAATTGTTGTGCCTTGCTACAAAGGCTGAAACAAAGTGAAGAGAGGGACCACATATGCCGTTGGGCAATGAGGTTAAAGTCCTTCGCTGAAGCCTCAATGGTCATGTAACAGCTTCCCATTGAACTATTGAACACTAGTACATTGAAAAAAAAAGGGTAAGATCTCAAAACCCCCAAACTTCTAACTTGGGGGCTCCTTAATGTTGGCTTGTTGAGGTTATTGCATTTCCCTATTAGGAAATAGAGACATCCAGGGGGATGATGCAAAGGCTCATGAACTCTACACAGGAAATGCAGTGTTTGCTGTGCCTAATGTATTTTCACTTGGAAATTAGCTTAACCTATTCTGCATTAGGGACATACATATACAAATAGCAACTAAATCAGTGAGTTCTCGGGTCACAAAAGACCTAATGTTATCAATTATTCCATAAAGTAGGTAAGACACCCATATCAGCTAATAGGAATATAAAAATCAATGAAACTAGAAATTTCTGTTTGTTTTAGACCACCCAACATGAATTGCCATGTTTTGTCAGAAATTTGTCATATTCATGGTGTAACCCACACATACAATTTCGTCATGTGTTTTTCCAGTTTTTTTCACAAAAAACTCATGGATACTGAAAATATAGTACCCCGATCTACAAACTCGCACCAAATTTGGGTTTGCGGGGACCTTCTAAATTGATGCCCAGGTGCCTTTCACAGAATTGTCCATTGCGAATCTAGCTTCATTTTTAGTACTTTTCTCTTATTTTTTACAATAGGGCCACAAAACCCACAACAAATTTCAGTCTAATCCAAATATGCAATCGAGGCAAAATTTCCACTTGTGATGTCATATGGAGAGCCGTGGGGAATTCATGTAATATTGAGGTAATGTGAAACAAGTATGTAAAAGAGGTGGAACATGAAAACACCAAGCAATTGTTCACATATAACAGAAATCAGATTTCCAAAGAAGATCTTGTTATGGGCTGTATGTTTACCTCCCCTTTTCTGTATGAAGGCACTTCAAGGTAAATTACAGTATTTACAGTGTGGTGAGTGGCTATGGGCACCTTTGAATCAATCCCCCCCGCCCCCCCCTCCCCCCCCCCCCCCCCCGCCTCCGCTTATATACCTACATCATGAATCCCATCTTGTAGAACCCGGCAGCAAGCAAGCATGAAGCTCTAAATTGGTGTGACTGGCTTTTGATATGTTAAGGTCTTTCTTTGCTCACGTGCTAGTTCACAGGTCACATATGAGCTTAAAATATTCATTGAAATAACAGTGGTGCTTAGAAATGAAAGTGAGAAGTGTAAAACAATATAGTGGGGAAAATTAGGGAAGGAGTCAGCCCATTTGTTTATTGTGGAACTGGAAGTAGAAGGGGCTCAACTGTTTTACTTCCAAACAGGAACAACTACTTACGAATGCGCAGCCCTCCGTCTTCTCATATCCTGATCTTAAAGATCAGATTCATGTCAACCAAATGAACGGCCATTGAAATGAAAGTGTAAAAAGACTGTCCAGGACATCTCTTTATCTCTTTCCATGTGACAAGGGAATTAAAAAAGAAAAAAAAAGAAAATGGAAAGCCTCTGATTAGGGCCATCATTTTTTCTTTTTAACCCTTGTCGGAGTTACAGGTGAAAGGATATGTACGGCAGATTATGCACACAATTTGGGATTATGTTGTAATGACCTAACTGCTTTCATCAAAATCATGCCAAGTCAAGCCAAGTTAATGTCATGATAAAACCAGCCTGATGCAAATACATGTGCGATGTGGGGGCAGGTGGGTGGAATTTAATAAAAAACAAAACGCTCAGTTCAGGCCTTTTGAGAACCAGTACTACTAATACAGCATATGCAGATCATATTTGCATTCATATGAACGAGGCATGTCGTGTTTGTGCACAGCCAAGTAAATTGACATAACTCTTATGGAAATCAGGAAAAGTAAGAGTTAAGATTTTCAAATAAGCGGAACTCTGACCATAGTAATTGGGCATAATTTCAGTCCTCAACTTATCGGAACAGTGCCCGCTTCCTTCCCCACCAGTTTGTGTTTTTTTCCCCTACTCAAGTGTTCATTGTACTACTCAACTCTATGTTCATGCCTACTCAACTCTATTGATTCAAACCCTACTCAACTATTGTTCATTCCTATCAACTCTATTGATCAAATCCTACTCAACTCTAAGTTCCATTACTACTCACACTATATGATCAACCTACTCAACTCTATCGTTCATTCCTACTCAACTCTATTGATCAACCCTACTCAACTCTATGTTCATCATACTCAACTTATTGATCAACCCTACTCAACTCTTTGTCATCCTATCAGCTCTATTTATCACCCTACTCACTCTATTGTCATTCCTACTCAGCTCTATTGATCAACCCTAACGCAACTGATCTTTCATTCCTACTCAACTCTATTGATCAAAAACCCTACTAACTATTGTTCAAATCCTATCAAATCTATTGATCAACCCTACTCAACTATATTGTCATTCCTACTCAAGTCTTTTGATCAACCCTACTCAACTCTATGTTCAATTCCTACTCAGCTTATTGTCAACCCTACTCAACTCTTATTGTTCATTCCTTTTAAACCTAAACTCTATTGATCAACCCTACCAACTATAGTGTTCAGTCCTACTCAACGCTATGATCAACCCTACTCAACTCTATCATTCATTCCTACTCAACTCTATTGATCAAACCTACTCAACTCTCATTCATTCCTACTCAACTTATTGATCAACCCTACTCAACTCTAGGTTAATTCCTACTCACTCTATATTGATCAACCCTACTCAACTCTATTGTTATTCCTACTCAACTCTATTGATCACCCTACTCAACTCTATCATTCATCCTACTCAACTCTATGATCAACCCGACCAACTCTATCATTCATTCCTACTCAACTCGATTGAGAACCCTACTCAACTCTATGTTCTTCCTAATCAACCTCTATTGATCAACCCTACTAAACTATTGTTCATTCCTAATCAACTCTATTGATAAACCCTACTACAACTTATTGGTTCATGCCTACTCAACTTTTGATCAACCCTACTCAACTATTGTTCATTCCTAACTCAAACTCTATTGATCAACCGAGGCCATCTACTCAACTCTATCATTCATCCCACTCAACTCTATGATTTCAACTACTCAACTTATAATCATTCTACTCAACCTTAGTGATCAACCCTCTCAACGCTATTGTTCATGCTACTCAACTCTTTTGATCAACCCTACTCAACTCTATGGTTCATGTCCTACTCAACTCTATTGGATCACCATACAAAACTCTTTTGTTTATTCATACTCAACTCTATTGATCAAATCTACTCAACTCTATTGTTTCCGTATCAACTCTATTGATCAACCCTACCACACACTCGATTGTCATTCCTAATTTATTGTTCTTTCCGAAAAACCTCAATGTTCCTTCTTACTTTATTGCTCATTCCACTCCACTCTATTTTCATCTACTCAACTCATTTGCGGCATTCCAGAGCAAAAAAAAAAAAACACCATGGTAGAAAGTCCTATATTAAAGTCATAACACCATACCAGGGGAAATGTTGCCATTTGTACAAGATTTTGCAAGGAAAGGAAATTAGTTATGATTCCTATTTGTTGGGAAACATTTGTCTCTTTTCTCAGAAATTGTAGTCTAGCCCTGCCCTGGAACATTCCTATTGCTCTCATCTATTGTTCCAATTGGGATTAACAGTGGTAGTTCATGGAATGGAAAACTCATCTACAGGTCCAAAACCCCCCTTTCAATACAACGTCCCCTGCCAAGTTATTGACCTTTCTTTGGTCCATTCAGCAGAAGGAATTAGGGGGGGAAGTCCCTAGCCTAATTTGTGTCACAGCAGTTGAACAAACGGAAGTTCCCATCCTTTCATTTTACATTGTGTTGAATGACTCATCATTCTGAAGAGGGGCCAATGTTTCTACGGAGGAGAGTTTACGAGTTCCCATCTGCGTGTCATTACCCCCAACATTTGGTTAGCCAAGGTAGAGGATTGCCTATTCCGTGTACTGGTGGAGGATTCGCAAGATGACAATAAGGTGCAGTGGATCCAGGTCTGTGCCCTTGCTGGACCTTAGGAATAGTTTAGATCCGGTGTGCTCAGCAATATTGCATGAAAAAACAAGGCGATGCACCCCAGTGTCGCGCCCGTTGGCGGGATCGGTTGGTTTCTTCTGATTGGTCACCATGCAAACGATTAAAGGAATATTCTCAGGTGTTGCCAAAGATTTGGTGTTAGCATTTACAGAAAACAGCTACCCTACTAATCAGTGACAAATAAAATTGTAAGGACTGATTCATTGACCATTATTTGTGGGGAAATTGTTGTGAACTAAAAAAATATGCAAATTGGACACAATTTCAACTTGGAATGGACCACACCACAATACATTTCATGGGAATCCCCAACAAACTGAACAGTTGAATGAGGAGCAATTTTATGCCAAACTGCTCAACCCCAGTAACTTAGTCAATTTAAAATTTTGGGGGGATAAAGGTAGGACCATACTCATCAAGCTTAATTGGAAAATCGAGCAAATTTTGAAATTGGAAATAAATCATTGCAAAATAAACATGCTGAATGACCTCCAGTGAGTGACGTTCAGTCTATGTTGAAAATGTTTGAACTTCAAAGGCATGCATAAAATATGCAAATGAACAGTGTTGAATGCCCTCCAGTGACCCTGATCCATGATAAAAAAAAAGGGAACCAAGGTAAACCCACCCACCAAGTTTCATGAGAAATCCATGCAACGTCAAGATTCTGGCCTCTGAATCATGCAATAGATTGACCCACCAAATCTGTGTTAAAAGTTTGGGACGGGATGGCGTAGCCTAAAGATTCACCAAGTTCCGTGATGAAATCCAACAACTTTTGGAATTTTGCATAATTATGCAAATAGATGACTTCTGAGATTAATTTTATGCTCTGAAAAATGTGATCAGCCCTATATATCCTGCCATAGATATGCCAAACGAAGTATATAGCACCTACGGTCCATCCATAATCTTCCTAACGAGCCTCTAAACAAGAAATAATTGGACTTTTGTGCCCAAAATTCTAAACAGATAAGTCACCCCAACCCGATATACATACAAAGTTTCATCCAAATCGGTTTTATCGTTCGGAGAAATCATGTAACAAGGAGGAAAGTGGAAAATACATCACACATGCACACACTACATGTACACAAAACAAAAGTGATCCGCGAAGTTCTCTTCCTGAAACTTGTTCAGGCGGGAGACAAGAAAGGAACCAAGCGTAGGCACACACATCCCAGACAAGCAATTCTTCTGGCGCACACTAATGTGTTGTCGGGGAAGTCATGAAATTTCAATAAAAAAGAGGATTTTGAGGAAGGTTGTTTAACTATGACAAACATATGATTGTTTTTTTTTTTTTTTGCATAATGGGAGGCTTTCCGAACTTGCCCATACACATGCACAAACTTTAGAGCCATCTGACTCCGTAACAGAACATCACAGGAATAAGTTGGGTTTAGACCAAAATATTTAGTTTTCCCTCAGCCATTATATTGGCTTCTTTATATTTGACCCTGCGAGCTGGTATCCATCACCGTGAACTTCATTACTGCGGAGCTGGTAAATGGATAACTCCCCAGGTTCTCTCTGATGATGGCCCTGTGATCTGTTTTCGATCTGGGCGTTGGTCTCGACGGAGGCCTGGCCATGTGTAGACACGCTATATGTCTGCCCAGATCCCAACAGTCTTGTAGAAGCAATGGACCAGTACCTAGGTAGAGGACAGAAACACCAGAAAAAGGTTAGTAGTAGAATGCGCTGTGATTCCTCGACGGATTCTCACTTGTCAAGCTGAGCATTGTCAGGTTCCCATGCTTACAATGACGATTTACAATCGCAATTAAGTATGAAACTTCATCCATCCAGTGAGGGTATTTAGGCATATGAAATGTCAGCCTGATGCGGATAAGGCCTCTGTGACAGATTTTCAGACTTTGTGCGTTGGCTTTTCTTGATCTTTGACGTGACCCCAAAACAATATGGATCATGTACTGAACTTAAACCCGTATGAGCGTCATCCATCCAGCTGATTGGTCGAGTTAACCTGGTTACAAGCCAAAAATTGGCCCCCCCCAAACACAGAAATTTCCCAAAATTTCTCTCCAAAACTGACCCCCAGTCTATATAACATCAAAAAGGTTCTTTGTACTCATTAGAAAGCTGCATATGCAAACTCCAACCCACTCGAGGCCGGCCATCTTGACTTTATATGACCTCTGACCTGACCTCAAACAATGGGGATCATGTATTAACTATGGGGAACCCAAACACCAATATGAGATTCCATCCCAACCCAGGTGGGGTCAAGTATATGTTACACACACACACACACCACACACCACACCTGTCATGATGATGGCATAGAATACCTGACTCCATCAAGGAATTAAAAACCATTGAAGTGTGAATATGGTTCAGTTGCATACAGGATTTGTCTGGTTTGTTAACCTTTGCACTCACCGGTCGCTAGGGGGGTAGCCATTCTGTTGGAGGAAGGAAGCATTCTTTGATCAGTTTAGCCACCTCTATCCAAGGGATTTTGTCTTCTGTTTCTGCTGAGACCTTTACTCAACCAACTCCTGAACCCAATCTCTGCCGAGTCCTCCTCATCTTGTAGATTATCTTCACCTGACATTATCAGGAAAAAACATGCAAAAACTGCAGTTTGGGATGATCGCATTTTTCTTCTATGATGCATACAAATAGCAACGGCATTGAGTCATCCTTTTCTGTTGTACACCCTCAAGACCTGTCAAAAATGCTGAATCCTTCTGGGTTCTATGGACTCTATAGGAAATGCTTGGCGTTTATGGTGGAAACTGGTAGTCCATTATATAGAAAATTATAGTAATAAATCAATATAGTCGTCTAAGTTTAGAAAGAACAAGCGATCGCCAAAAAAGTATCGCGCCTGGTTGCGCGATCGGTGGTTTTCTTATTATCCACTACACTACACATATTACCCAAACCAAACCAGTCATGCAGACCATCGTCATGTCCAACGAAACATCACATATTTAAATATAACACATAAAAAATGCCTTAAAATAACTGACCATAAGTTTGACTCTTATTACAAAAAAGTCCCTTAATTGTTCGTTTTTTTTATGCCCCCATCCCCCACTCTTCTCTCCATAAATACCCAAAATTGAATAGTTTTATCGCTTCACAGTCAACTCACTGTTTTGACCCAAAATCCAATTTGAAAGTGTTTCTAAATCACCTTAGCAGCCCGGGCCTTCTGCCTCTCAAAATCATTTCCTCATAATTCATTGCCTTGTATTTTCCAAGCAGCCAGGACATGCACCCCCCTGCCAGGCAGGATACACCTCTTCCCCAACCTCCCCACACACCAACACTATACCCATGCAGCAGCAAAGATGTCCCAAAATACATCTTAAGGAAACTACAACGATTTTCCCAAGTCCCCCTGGCAAGAAAAGAAAGAGAGGAAAGAAGAAAGAGAAAAATGCTACAGTATTTTTGAAGGTTCTAATCAACCTAATAAATTGGTTGGCGTAAGAGAGGGTGTGCTTGTGCGGCAGCTTCAACAGCACAATTGTCACAGGGCATGGTTAACTCGTTCCTCCGTGCTTATTCTAACAGAAGCTAATTATATGATGGAATTCTAAAGTCCTGAACATGAATATAAAACACATCAGATCCAGAAATGTTAACGGACTACCTACTGAGTGTTGGCGAAAATCTTACCAAGTTGGAAATTGGAAATTATTATGCCATAGGGAAAATTCAATGACCTCTACTGACCCCAGCTGTACCTTCAAAAATTTTATCAGGATCAAAGGTTGTATTCACATCTACCAAGTTTTGTGGAAAGCAACAAACTTTCAAGAATTGAATAATTATGCAAATTTGAACACATTAGAGACCGCCAGTGACCCCGAAGACATCACTTTTAAATTTTCGGGAACCATGGTAGACCAAATCCACCAAGTTCATTGAGAATCCGGACAACTTGGGGAAAAATTTTGCATAAATTATGCAAATGATGACAACTTAATTAGCATATTTTAGGCGGAAACTAAAATCAGTTCATCTACCTGTCATCCAGGTTCCTAATGCCAAAACACACACTGTATTCACATTACATTTTTGCGTAATCCTGCTAACGAGCGTTGAACAATAATTTACATAAAATGAAAAGTAATTACCCAACTTAATTAATGACTACGTGCCCCCCAAAAATCTAATCAGATCGTTGTACACTTCCAACCCCGGTTGCTACACTCAAAACTTTATCATAGTCGGCCCTTACGGGTTGTGAGGAAAGAAATTCTTGCTATCCCTTCTGGAAATTTAGCGTGAAATAAGTATGAATTACGTCAGTTTTAAGATTGAATTGAGTCAGTTCATAATGGTTTCCTATTTTCAGGCTCGATACTGAACTTCACACTGACGTATTTCAAGCTTAAAACTGACTAATGCCATGCTTTACAAAAATTTCAAACTATTTCAAACTCATTTCATACTTAAATTCCAGGCTTCTAACTGGACTAGATTTACTTTGGACTATTTATTCTCATCCACTGCCACCAATGAAAGGTATAGGCATATTTGAGTTTGACTTTTTCAGAGTGTGTTAGGACCTGCTTAGATATTTTTATTGAGAAAAACACACAGCTGTTGTATTGGAATGTCATCTGCAAAAATGACTTGTTCAGGCCATTTCTGACTATCTGTCAGTGGTTTTAAATGCCCAAGTGACCAATGATGGCCTGAGTTCAACTAGCACTGGCAGCTGGTATTGGTCAATTTCAAGGAGAATTTTTATGAGGATGTTGAGAAATGCTGTGGTGCTGGGTATACATGTAGTAAAATAGTAGCTAGAAAGCCAAAGACACAAACTGTGTTTGTTCTGTGTGCACTAGCACTGATGGATTCAGCAGCGTGTGTTAGTTGCATGCAGAATCAAAGAAGTGAAGACCAAATCCTATGTTTGAGAGAAAGTTATATCCATGAATGAAAATTGGTTGGTACACTGTAAGTAGACTTGGATTTTCGTAGCTAGTTAGGGTTAGATTGTACACTGCATGGACTGACAAAATTTCCTGGTAAGTGTTGAACCTAATTTGGCCATTGTTTTGTAAGATATAGTTGTGCATGCATGGGTCTTTTGAAAGTGAAGAAGGAAGAAAGAAAAAACCCGTATAGCTTTACGCTGTGAATTATCATTCTCAAGGTGTAGCTAATGTAAGCAAATGTAAAAATGGTCATAGCATTAAGCAGTGAGAACAAATAGAAGAGTTGTGTTCAGTACCTGTGCAGTTAGAAATTAATTATACTGCCTGTATGCTAGGATAGATTAGGAATTGGTCAGTCCAGTAGGCCTTGAAAGTTGGTATTTTTGGAGGGTTGGTAAATGTCATACATAATACAATTTAGTAGGTTGACCGAGCTAATTAATTGTAATAGTAGCTGAAGTATTTAAATATGACGGCCACGAGGCTGGTGATGGGGTTTTAAGAGACTTAAGCAGGAATTTGGGAAACAAAATGAAATAAATGGAAAAAAGTGAAAGAGAGCACACTGCTAGCTAAGCTGTTAGTGTAGCAAATTCAAATGTATAGAATTTCAAACTATTCAGCACAGTAATATAGAAGTTTAGCTCTGAAACACTTCCCCCCATCAACCTAAGCCACCTTACCTGTATAAGTCTATAATCAGACAGAAAGTCTTAGAATTTAGCAGAGTTTCGTAGTTGGTTATCTGGAAATGTATTTATCCAGGAACCATAACCACAAAGTCCTTTTTTTCAAATCTTGTCAGGAAATAGACATATGCCCATATCTTGATAAGAATCTGCAGGAGTTGTGAGGCTAGGCTTTCCAAGTCAGGAATATACGTCCAAATACAGACGGATTTAAGTCAAGGAATACACCCAATTCAGGGCTGATTTAAGTCAGGATCCACCCCCATTTCAGGCATTGATTTAAGTCAGGAATCCACCCCAATTTCATCCTGGATTTTAGTCAGAATTGCCACCACAATTTCAGGCTTGATTTAGTCAGGAATCCACTAACAATTTCATTACTTGTTTGGTAAGGAATCTGCCTGGCAATTCAGGATGATTTTTAAAGTAGGAATCTACCTCAATTTCAGCCTTGAGTTAAATCAGGAATCCACTGCAATTTCAGGCTATGAACAAGTCAGGAATCCCAGGTTTTCATAATTGATCAAATTGACAAGTCAGGAATTTTGTATAATTCAGGACTAAAGTTCCATATGCCCATGCAGGATTTTAAAAAATAATATGTGCCCATTTCGGCATGATGAAACAAGCCTCGAAAAAAGGCTGGCCATCGTTCCAATTCGCACTAACTGACTAAAGCAATTTCATACTCAAATTACAGACGCTTGATTTTTTCCAGAAGGGATACGAGAAAGTGTGACATACACCACACACAACACAATAGTGACTACTATGTTCTCTCTGAATTTCATTCAGGCAGACAAAAACTAGCTCCTATTGGCTAAAAAAAAAGTATTTCATGGTAAGCATGTCCTATGAGTCCATTTCAGTAGCCATTTTACATAGAGTATTCCCCTCTGTCAGAATATATGGAGAGCAAAATTTTGATTCCCTATAGGTCCCACCATCACCAGTCTGAAATGCCAAGCTTGAGTACTCACGAGGTGAAGTATATTACCCCAGTAGCAGAAAAACCAGTTCAATGTAAGGACTGAAGTGTGTGTGAATGAAGGGAGCCCAAACATTACAGATGTTACATTCAAAAACTGGCCCTTGAGTGTTATGGTGAACAGATAAGATAGAAACAAGTAGGTTCATGAACGCTGGTCTTCCTTCTCGTAATCCAGTGTGGTTTCATTTGCTCTTTGCTTCGAGTAGTTCAACCAACCATTTTAAGGTCAAAAACAGAGCAGATGGCCAGTTAGCAGATATTCCAGTGACACATTGCTCCAATTTTAAAGATCTCAGGACCAACAGTAAACCACACTCAGTGGTGCAGGTGATACAACAAACTTACATATTTTACAGAAATAGGCAAAATTAGCCAAATGAATCATCTCCAAGTGACCCACCAAATAATGTGACAAGAGCCACCAATGGGCCGTAGTCAAATGCACAAATTAACCAAGAAAAATGCAAAAATTATGTGTCATAGTTTGAGATCATGTGAAGTTCAAGAAGGCACGTTTCAAAGAATAGTCTATTGTGCCCCTGTAAACAACTTTTGACCTGATCTTCATATGTGCCACAGCTGTCGTAGAAGTCAATAAAAATCATGCGACTCAGTTCGGGCTAACATCTATCGAAGAATGAACAATTGAGGAGATAACAAGGCGTGGCGATCTGCCCCAAATTGTCGCGCCGGCTGGTGCAATCAGTGGTTTCTACCATAGAATGAAAGCAATTAATAGCTAACTATACATGTCGAGTTGAAGATGAAGTTTTACACCATACGTTCTGAGAAGAGAGAATTCCCCACCAATTGGAAATGCCAATCGTTAAAATTTGTTAAACGGGTCCACCTAATTAGCTATTTATGATGAAATCTACGTAAGGTCATGACCTGCCATTTGATTACATGCTAAAGTCAAACCCATCCTTAGAGGTGGGCGTTGATTCTTGCAAGAGCGGTGTAAACAATATCAATCTATGGAACAGGCACATTACATATTTATGGGTGATTGGTGCCTATGAATTCTGATGTTAGATACACTCACCTAACGTTTGGTGCCATTAATGTAATCAATAAGCTATAGCTGAAAAACCATACAAAAAACAGCCCACTATTTCATTGTGGTGCTTTCCTGGTCTGCTAATTGCGCAATGGCAAATGGACATGAAGTATCTGTCTGGGAATGGTATCACAATAAGTCTTGGCAGTTCGGCTGTAAACAGTCACATGGAGCATGAAGCGTTGCTGTCCGGGTTCTGAGAAAGTGGTCAGATCCGGGAATTTCAACTGATTGTGTTGGATGCGAAACGTAAACATGGTGGGCCTGGGGAACAGGTTACACCCGGCCTCGCGATCATTTGACCACTTCTTGAGAGTAGTAGGTGAGTATCCAAGATACAATAACCAGGATTTCTAGATGAGCCTTGAGTGGCTTCCTGAATGTTGTTAAAAAGATGTAATCAGCAAGTAAGACAAAGAAGCCTACTGGGCAGAGAAATTGACTTATGGGTGAAATGTGTTACACACGACTGGCTCTTTTTCTTTTTCTGTGTAGGTACTGAGATCGTAAGTATGATATATCGAGGACAATCATCTATTTACTGAGAATTCTCATTTTAGCTTCGATTTCTTGTAGTGTTTCTGTGTTGAGTATGGTGCAGCTATTAATTCCCTCCTCATAACCATTAGACGTGGCTGTTGTGTGGCATAGCCTAGATTTGGATTAGACAGTGGGGGAGGCTGCCATCGGCAATGGGTGCAGCCAGTCATCAGAGGTGACCGGATCCCCGAAGGCCATGGCCCATAGGCTTTCGGGCATGTCTCTTAGCCCCAAAAGTTGACTTAATTTCAAGGCCAGCCTCTGAGTGGGAAAACACTAGTTAGTGTTGCAATTGTACTTATTATATGGCATTTTTCTACAAAGCATGGGTCTGTGTCTACTGTGACACAATTGTATTATATGAAGGCTACTGCACAGTTGCCTATCCAGCCCTCAGATGGGGAGAGGGGGATTGTTGTCAAGGTTATTTTTTCTATTGTACTGATCCAACAATATCAGAGGGAGGGTAAATTTGTCTCATATCCTACACCTTAAACAACAATATTTCTGTGTAGGGGAGTGGGGTTTGCCGCAAGATTTTTTCGGGGGAAGGGTCCTCATCCCAGCCCTATCCCACCTCCGATGGGGAGTGGGCAATTGTTGTCAGGTTTTTTTTTTTCCTATTGTACTTGATCCAACATTTTCAGGAAGGGCGGGTAAACTTTGTCCTCATATTCATACAAGCATTAAACAAGCACCATATTTCTGGGTAGGGGGAGTGGGTTGGCAAGATTTTTCGGGGGAAGGGTCAAATCATTCCCAGCCGACCAGGGGCCTCAGATGGGGAGGGGGGGCCAATTGTTGTCAGGTTTTTTTTTTTTTTATGGTACGTGATCCAACATTTTTCAGAAAAGGGGATGTCGTAACTGGTCTCATATTCTAAAAGCATTAAAACAAACACAATACTTCTGAATAGGAAAGTGGGTTGGCAAAGACTTTTGGGGGGGGAGGGTTCAACGCTCATATCCAAATTGAGCATTGTTCTATATGAATCCGGTAATGTATTTAGCGTGCCTTACACTTGTAGGGAAGCAGTGGGGATTGTTTGCAGTTGCTGAATTGCAATTGCCCTGTATATTTTGTCAAACACACTCATTCTATTTCTTAATCTATATACTGTATACAATTGCAACTTATTCCATTTCTGATTTCAATCTATAAGTTTTTTCAAGGAGGGGTGGATAGGCAAATGAGTTCTAATTAATACTGCTATCTCTGATGTTCTACTAAGCCTTTTTTTAATTTCTTTATTTTTTGTATTCATACCAGAGCCAAGAGGACTACTCAAAAATAGGACTTTTACGCACAATTCGACAGGCACCCCACACCTTGCCTGGCCTGCTCCACAAAAACATGCAGTTACTGCCGCATTCTGCCATACCCTTTGCATTCTGTATTTAGGGGTGGAGGGGGGTGGAAGGTGATTCGCAAGTTGTTTTTTTGTTCTTATATTTGCATTTTATTCGAGCATAGTTGTAATATTCAATATCAGATAATTTCAATCTAAATATCATATTAGTGTCACATATGCACATTTAGGGGGGGGGTGTTCTACTTGCTGGATCTGGCTATTCTCACTCATCCACTTCCACTTTGTACACCCATCTCCTAAAAACTACAATTCACTCAGGCTGACCAAACTATAGCTGCAGTATGCCAAAGGGAATTGAAAATAGTCACTCAACAGATTCCTTCCAGTGGGCTACCAAAGCAAAGCCCCTAGGGCTCATTGTTTATAGCATGGGGGTGCCTTGTTGTTATAATCTGACATGTGTCTCCAAACATGGTAGTTCGAGGTCAAACAGTACTTGAAAATTGAGTGGACTTGTGAATGGAGGTTGCAAAACTGTAATTTGGGACATCATAGTAGTGTGGGGGGAGGAAAAATGGTGGGGGGTAGGGGGGGGTGGGGGGGGGGGGTTGCAGGCTAAGGGCAGTAACCCAGTATGGGGAAATAGGAAGTAATCAAGGAAAATTCGATTTATAAGGGGGGGTTACTAATGGAATTCAGGTTTTTTCAACATATGTAATTTGGGGAATAATTGATGAGGGAGTGGGGGGGGGGGGTGGTAGGGTGCTATGATTGGGGTGGGGGGGGGGGGGGGGGTGATTGATTGGGGAGTTTGGCAGGCTGGAGTTGGGCAACAACCAGTTTGGGGAGATAGAGAGAATACAGGAAAGTTGAATTTGGAATTCAAATTAGGGGATTGTGCTTCATGACCGAACATTAGCAAGCTGACCCGTGCTTCAATATGCATGGTTTAACAATGATGGGCCCTAGACAAACATGACTGCGTTCACCAGAAGTGTTTCCGGAAACAACCCCTGATGGACCACTACTCATGAGTTAATTACATATAGAAATCATTGGACTTGAGATGCATTCACGTCTAATGTTTTTAATTCCATGGAATTTCCCTAAAAAATTGGCCATCGTGCCCACGTGGACCTTGGACCACAAGTTCCTGAACACCCCCAAGGTTCGAACTGTTAGAACATCATTCGATAAACGGAATGTCAGTCACGTGCACCGAAACCTTGACAGAGGATAACATTTCGCGTGATTCAAAAAAAAAACATTTGGGCTCCAGTGCCCACCCTGGGCCTTGGGTCCCACAATCCCTGGGCACCATGAATATATGGCTACTAGAACCCGTCTTATGACCAAACATTGGCACTGTGATCCCAACTCTAAGTTGTAGAACAAAATACTATTTTGCAGTATTTCATATGAGGCCCTGAAGGCCCAACTGGGCCCTTGGGCCCTAATCCTGGACTAGCCCAAATGCCCTTCTACTGAATGGACCATCACATGTAACGTTGAAGAGACAATTGAAGCTTGTGGGGAGGAGTCGGCAGATGCATTTCGACCGACCATTGTGTGAACGTTTTCATAAAATGGGCCCTAGGCCCGAGTCCAGCCTTGGAACAGAAAATCCCCTCAAAACGCACCCCAAAGTATGTCCTATCAGACCTCATATGACGGAACCTAGCACTGTTCAAGTGAATTTGTAGGAGATACAATTTTGCAGTATTTCATTTTTGGGCTATGGGGCCCAAACTGGGCCCTGACGCAAAGTTCTGAACACCCCTGATGGCCTTTTGCCCAAGGACCATATGTCACTTGAAGAAAAATCAATTGAAGCTTGTGGGAAGAATGCATGTCACGTACCATTGTGTGAAACTTCCATGAAATTGGGCCGTTGGGCCCCGTGAGGACCTAGAACACAAATTCCTGAGCACCCCAAAGGTCCTGTCCGACCACATTATGCCTGACTGTCATCACTGTGCACTAAAATTTTTAAAGGAAAATCATTTTGGCGATTTCCACATAAGGGCCCCCCCAGGGCCCACAACAAACAACTGGCCTTGGGACCATATTTCCCTGGGGCACTCTAAAGATATGGCTATTATACCCACCATTACGACTGACCATCAGCACCGGTGCACCAAAATTTGAGGAGATACAGATTTTATGGTAGTTTCCTATAATTGGCCTTGGGCCCAAAGTGGGTCCTGAGCCCAACTTTCCGAATAACCCCCTATGCCCTCTACCCAAGGACCATGTACTGTAACTTAGAGAAGAACATCAAATGTGTGGGAGGAGATGCATTTCAAGTACTAATTGTGTGAAAATTTCTAGAATGGGCCCTCAGGCCCACGTGGGGCCTTGGGCCAAAAGTCCTGAACAGACCCCCGAAGGTAACGGCTGTTAACCATCATAAGGACGGCAAAACATCCCACTGTGCACAAAATTTGTAGGCGGAGCATACTTTTTTGAAATTTTACACATAGGGCCATATGGCCCCCTTTATGGGCTTTTACCATTGGGAACCCCACTCCACCCCAGGGTCAAACTGTGTCCCAAGAGTCAATGACCATTGTGTCCAAGTTTGGTCGACCATCCATCGCAGAATGACTGTTTGGGAGCCAAAAGGCAATTGTTAACACCTGAATAGATATATAGATAGATAGATACAGATCGATAGATAATTATAGATAGATAGATAGATATATAGATAGATAGTAGATGATAAGATAGATCGATTAGATCGATTAGCGTGACTGCAAATTCCCAATAGCTCCACCAGCATAGCTGGTTTAGGCTAAAAATGAGACTAAAGGTAGACCCTACCTACCCCACCAAGTTTCAATGGGATACCACCAACTTTGGGATAATTCATGCAATTGAACATGTTCCCACATGTTTTTTTTCTTAATCTACAAACTCGATTTTTTTGCAATTATGCAAATTAATTACTTAATTAGCATTTTTCACGATGAAAATCCCAATCAGTTAATCTAAACTTATATCCTTAACTATGATTGCCAAACAAAATCAATCACCATATTACCAACGTTTGTCTGTGATCTTTGCTAACAGCCTCAGGAATAAATTACATAAATATCTAATACTCTATCCACCTAATTAGTACTTTCGTGTCCAGAAACCAATCAGATAGTTACACAGGCTGACCCATCCCAGTTCTACTAACAGAATACCATAAAAAATGCTATTAGCCATTCCAAGAAATCCTGCGAACGAGAATGTGTGACATATACCCATCCCCCACACATAACATACTACATATACATGCACACACGCCAAAGTGATCACAATAATTTGAGCAGTATTTTGTATATTTTTTGACAATTTTTCTCTTGATTTTTCACATGATTGTTCCCCCCGGTGGTGGCACTGAGGCAATTCCCCCAGGGTGGGGGACTGGGGCATTCAAACCATACCAACGCTGAAGGCAGAAGCATAGAGGAGTGAATATTTTGTTCACTTGCTAAGGGAACACGGAAAATAGTTCCTTCCTATGACATTATGTCCATGGCCCCCACCATCAACTTTGAACTGCTACAGGATTGATACTCAAATATTGTAAAGTTATTATTCACCTAGTGTTAACTCACAGCACTTAACACTATTGTTAATATGTCCAATATTACTAGTTTTTACAACACTAGTCATTCAAACAACCTTTTTCAATTCACAACCTACAGAGACAAATATGGACAATCAGGAAGGGTTGATGCGCTTTCCCTGATTTGGAATGCCGTCTTAAAAGGCTTTCGTCGTTGCGAAACCTGCCAACAACCTTTTGAAACTGAAGCAAAACCCGTTTTTGCTACCTACATGTTTGCTTGAAGATAGCCAGACACACGCTTGGGAGTATTGCAACTATGCAGTGCTCTCTGCAAGTTTTTTTTCTCTTGGGGGGGGGGGGGGGGGGGGGGGGGGGGGGGGGGGGGGGGGGGGGGGGGGGGCAAGTGGTGTCTCCATCCATTGACTATATTTGTATGAATTACATTTACCACCTTTTCTGTATACAAGCACTGCATGAATATGCCTTGGCTTTTCTAGCACCCCTGTTTTCACAATTTTCAGAAAACTGGTGTCCTTTTCTTAACTTCCTTGAGTGATGGCACTCTATCACAGACTTAGACAGCAGTGATGAGACTGAAATGAGGAGGCGACCAACAAGAATTCATGAGAATGGTTTTGTAGAGTTACTTCCTTTTTCGGGCATAGCAGGCTGAGATTGGTGCTACTCCTCGTCTTTAATAGATCTATCGTAAACACAATATTGCCAGTATGCTGCACACCGCTCTGTACATAAGAATGGTCCCACACATATACGCCAATGGGTTAGGTGTATTGGAAATGCTTTCTGGGGAGGGCGATATAACTTTTAGACCAATTATGTTCAGGTACCTTGGAGTTTGTTTGTGCCAATCACAGACAATCTTAAATTAGGCATTGGACAGCTAATGAAGTGTCTGTCCTCAGGCACTGAGTAGCATTCAGTGTGGACAAGCCTTTGCCATGCACAGAAACTTAAAGCAGCAAAGGCACGCATGATAAGTCCTGAGATGCACATTTCTCTGCTAAGGAAGTGATCGAGCAAGCCCTAGAACACTAAGTAGTCACCATTAGTCCTCAAGAGGGCACGAACTCTGGGTAGTTTTTTATCATAGAAGTCATCGGAGCCCTCATATACTTGGAATAGGCTGATCAACTCAGTTGATGGAAGGGAGTTGTGTTCCTTTGAGCAAGCTTCTTATCTTATCCCGCCCCAGAAGCCTTGACAATTCCCGGGTACAGATGTCCAGGATCTGAGAAAGTTCCCCCCTGGAGGGGATACCCTGTAGATTAACACAAAACATGATAAGAGCTGATCATGGAATACTCAGAATACCTGCACAATCCCCAGGGTAGCATATATCACGGGATGGTGAACACACTCAATGACAAAAGTCACATGGGATTACATGACTAGCATTGCCTGGCGGGTAAACCGCCAACAGGTGCCATTCTTCTTCCACTCTCCAACAATAGGAGGGCAATGGATGGTTTTTAGGATTTCTATATCAAGGCCCACATCCCTGACCAAAATGAGGTTTTTTTTTTCCTAAATGAATTACTACTGCATCAGAATGTGCCCAAAATGCAGCAATGTTTGTAAATCCCCAAACTTCACACACTTGACCCTCCATGACCTTGTTATCCTTGCCCCATATCATCCAATCTACTCAGTTAATGTAAAAGCCACCTAACATCAAACAAACTCATGAGCACTGCTTTTTACGACGAGACTGCGCAACTTTCACACAATCATCTAATTTTCACTGTAGAGAAGTTATTTTTGCATATCTTCACAACAGACAGACCGCACTACCACAACAGCTCACCCAGGTGAGCTCATAGCTGGGTGAGCTAAAAATAATCCAATAGACTGATTGTCCCACACCTTTGTCAAATTTATTAGTAGGTGAATGTCTCGCCACATTGACTATCATGAACAAATACCTTGAAAGAAACAATTGTCCCACAGTTACAGTCAGAACAGACGGCACTACCAATCCAACAGCTCACCCAGTTGAGCTCAAGCTGAGGTTAGCTAAAAATAATCCATAGACTGATTTGCCACACCTTCGGCAAATTCATTAGTAGGTGAAATGTCTTGCAACAATAGACTATTAATGAACAACCCTTTGGAAAAGAAACAATTGTCCCACAGTAATCAGAACAATGTTGCAACTGACTTACCTATAGTGCGATAACTGTACTTGGTACCACATAATATTGATTTTCTTGGTTTGGTCATCACAGGACATAATGAAGACTTGGATTTGGTGACACATCACTCATGTGAATCTTGTGGGACGCAAACCCCCATCTTTATGTAATTTTGCATACTTCACATCGGTCATCATCACACAAATGTTAACGACATTTTGTTGCTATAAACCAATAAGCCGTAGCATAAACAGCGGTAATAATTCCACACTTACGCTCACGAGGCTGACCTGCCCTCCTGCTTGGTTGCCCATGACTACTTGACACCGACCGCTCGCTCGTCGAATGAGGCGAGGCGCGCTCCGCGTAGCTGGTAGCGCTGATCCTGTGGTAAACAAGAAAATTATGTTTGAAATAGTTAGAATAACCAAAACAAAAATTCAATTAAAAATACAACCCATCTTTGTTCCATGACATTCATTAGGGTGAAGCTTCAATGTTAGATTTACAGCAAGTGAATTTGCCTTTCTCTTTTCGTTCATATACCGTGTTTTTCAATTCATCACTTTAATGACATTTTATCATATGAAAGACTATTATTTCAGTACAGTCCATATAATCCATTACTGCTATTATTTCATTATTTATAGCATGCGTGCCACCCACATCTGATTGCTCACCCTATCCTTTTGAACCAACTTGACACTCATTTTCCATGGGTCAATTGATCATTCAGAAGTATCTACAAACATGCACAGAAGGCCACCACCAACAACCACCACTCACCACGGTAACCTGGACCTAATTTATTATGGGTATTTACCTGCGATTAGAGAAACTCAAGTGGCTTCTGCTGTTGAAGTGCGTGCCAGTGCCTGAACTATGAAGTGAGATATAAATATTGGAAACCGACTCCATGAATCTCAGCGACAGTAACACAGTCCAAACGAACAATTGACATGGGATGACAGGGTCAGGAGAGAGGCAACTTAAAAACCAGTGAAGGGCAATCATCACTTGGCCACTATCAATGAAAAGAGGGAAGTTTAAATGAAACGGAATCATGTGGCGTATCCGCCTCATTTGCGATGTATGGTCAACCCAATCAACGGAGCCCATGCTCCCAAAACATTTCAAGAAAGTTTTGGGGGAAATCATCCACTAGTATATTTCATTTTGTTATACTCCGCCAGGCAAAGGATTGTAAAGATATACGAGGACTGTTTAAGGGTGGAGCCTGGATCCCTGTCATATCTGTCAGCTGCTGTGAGCATTCACAGTCACATGGAATGGTCAGTGCCCTCTATGGTGCCTCTTTCGGACGATATACCATTTCACACCTGATTAATTTCCTCACATTTACAGAAACATCGATTAGCAGAACTCGCACAATGTCTCAAATGATACGCATATGTTCAGGGCATGTTGTTAATCATCATAGCACAATATCAGGGCAAACAATACATGGCTAACAAGATCATGCAAACAATACCAACTATGGAGCAAACCACTATTGAAGGGCTCGGGGCTAAGTCTACATTTTCTGGAGTTTGTATCATCAAGCGTTCCAACTTTTCACAAAACCATGTCACCTTTTTTCACTCTGTACTTATAGTTAGCCAAAAAAAGTCACAATGGTGGTCAAGACCACCAGTTCAACTATTATTTGGGCATGAGCCTATCAGAGAGAATGCGGGAGTTCACATATTCATTATAAGTAAATACCTTCTGATGCATCCATTAATGGGCATAAGTCTATTCAATGACTCCTTCAAGGCAACTGTTTTATTTTGCCTCTATTATGTTTCAACCAACTGATCCTTAGAGGTTGGAAGAGAGCATGAACCTGGTTCGTAACCACGGTACTAATAACTATCACTCTTCATTCCTAGATACAGATATTTCCCAATGGGCCACCGAACACACCATGACCTGAACAATCTTACCAGCAGGCATCTCCGCCAGACGTCCGGAGATTTCTCTCAGGGCCTCGGCCCACCTGGAGGTAGAGTCTGTCTTCCCTCATCGCGACATTGTACCCATGTCACGGAAATACTCAGAAAGCTAATGCCTGACAATCAATGAAAAGTGACGGGGATTGATCACTCACTTTAGGGATCTTTTCATCTTGTAGGAACCATCCCATTGTAAGGCAGTGGATCAGTTGCACCATTTGAGCTTATACACCAATGGTACTATACTTTTCTAGTCAAAATGGCAAAATAAGTCATATGGTTTGTTCAAATCAATCTATCAATCTCCATTTGCCATATGACTAAATGTTGTATTTTCCTCATACAAAAATTCCTGTTAACACATCTTTTTATTTTTTTCCTTCCATTCAAATACATTTTAATAAGAGCTGCAGGGCAATGAGTGCTAGCTTTAACCCAATGCCACAGGGAAATGGATAAAGAAGAGCCCCCAATTATGATTTTTTTCCTTCTTTCGATGATGTGATATATTTGTAAGATTTTATTATGGCCAGCATAGGGAAGACAGCTTTCATATTGCAGACAGGTCTTCGTAATTATGTGGCGATACTTTACCGCTTGGCCAACCTTGCTACATGATGAAGAGCACACCATCAAATCGCCATATTGGCAATTAAACATTGCGTCCTAAGGCTGCTCACAGCAACATGAATAACTACTGCATTGAATTTTTTTTACACCTATTACTGAAAAAGGAAGTACTACGCAAAGTCCACATGCTCATTGTACCTGTGAATCGAAACAGATGTGTCACTATACATAACATTTTTTTATAGTTACTACATAACTGATAATCTATATCATCCAGGGTGTGTATTAGGATTATTTTCACATCATCCAGTATTTTATTTGGATCAAAATTCAATAAGATGGGGGCCTCTCGCGTGTTTTTTATTATCACGTCTAATAGGAGGAGCGGGATTATTTCATTTTCATTTGATATATAATGAGACAAAATTTCAACCACAGTTTACATTACTTATGCATGTACAGCGTGTGAGTGTGGTTTTGAAGTGTTTATTTCCTAACCACTGATTGTAAGTGTTCTGAAGTCCGGATCCAGGCATGTTCTGTGCAGCGATGGACACCCCTATTTTTTACTCCTGGCTAATGCTCAGCTACAGGCAGTTTGGAGGTGCATAAGTATATTAAATGGGAGCCTGGTTAATTCTCTGGCCCAACCCCACCCACCTTTGTAGCCAAGTGCCGAACCCTGCCCACCATTATACTGACTGATGCCACTTACCATTGTAGAGGGAGGCCTCCCTAGCGGCTACAGGCATGTTTGAGGTGTATAGAATATTACATGTAGCCATGTGTCCGATTCTGCCTTCCCCCACCCACCAATATCTGACCGGATGCCGAGGTTACCTACCATTGTAGATGGAGGCCTCCCATGCAGCTATAGGCATGTTGGAGGTGTATGTATGTTACATGTAGCCATGTGTCAGATTTTGCCCATTGCCCACCCACCAATATTCCTGACCCGATGCCGAGGTTACCTACCATTGTAGATGGAGGCCTCCCTATCGCAGTACAGGCATGTTGGAGGTGCATAGAATATTACATGTAGGCCATGTGCAGATTCTGCCCGCCCCACCCACCAATATTCTGCACGGAGGGCCGATGTTACCTCCAGTATAGATGGCGGCCTCCCTATCAGCTAACAGGCATGTTGGAGGTAAATAATAGAATATTACATATTTAGCCATGTGTCAGATTTTTCCCTCCCCCCCCACCAATATTCTGACCGATGCCGATGTTACGCCTACCATTGTGATGATGGGCCTCTCCTAGCAGCTACAGGCATGTTGGAGGTGTTGAATATTACATGTCGTCTGTGTCAGATTCTGCCCTCGCCCACCCCCACCCACCAAGATTCTGAACCCGATGGCCGAGGTTACCTACCGTGTAGATGGAGGCCTCCCTAGCAGCTACAGGCTTTGAAGTATTTATAGAATATTACTTGTAGCCATGTGTCAGATTCTGCCCTCTCCCACCCCCATTATCTGACTGTATGCGAGAGATCACTACCACCCAACTCACCGAATGGAAGATGTAGGCCTAACCCTAGCAGCTACAGGCATGTTGGAAATGTTGCCACGAGGGCAGTACGCTTCATGATTGATTCTGTCTTCCCTCCAATTTCCACCGTGCGCTGTACCCGCAGAGCAAAAATTAGGAAAATCATGCATTGGAAGTGACAATGAACAACGTATATATCCGAGTTTGGAGCCCCATTGGAAGCCCGAGGACTTTACGCAGTGCTTTGGACAAGCTGTCTCCTGAACGTCCAATGCCACTCCTTGTTATGTGAACTTCTGAAGAGTATCGAGCGCCGTAGTGGCTTGCTTTGATATGAGGAAGTCTCCCGGGGACCTATAAATTGACATACGGTAATGTTTCGTCCGGGAAGAAGGCTAGAGGTGTGTGCTGTAGGTACGGAGTGTGACAGTCACTATGATCAGGGTAATATCTGTAACGCGCTTTGAGCAGGTATTCGACCTGAAAAGCGTTATATAAGATATAGAATATCTATGTACAGTCTTGGAATGAGGACAATAGTGAAAACTGAGCTGTTTTGAGACAGTATAGTCCTATGCCTATTTCACATCCCCTAATTAAAGAAAGGATAACACAAGGAAGAAGAAGACAAACCATATCTCTACGGGACCTCTACCATTCAAGAGGCTGCCAGGCAACTTGTCGTTTCCAACACAGTCAAAAGTTCCATATGCCAAGGAGGGCACATGAAAAAAAAAAATCTGTG
The DNA here is from genome assembly GCA_026419785.1 of Sclerodactyla briareus. Taxonomy (NCBI): domain Eukaryota; kingdom Metazoa; phylum Echinodermata; class Holothuroidea; order Dendrochirotida; family Sclerodactylidae; genus Sclerodactyla; species Sclerodactyla briareus. The sequence goes on from JAODTK010005681.1 coordinate 228,772, forward strand.
CACTACTTGGAGAAGTGGCTGGTTTTGCCGTACCATGTGAACCGTGTTAGCTTATTCAAACATGCCATGACCAAACGGCTATCACTTCTTTGGTCATGTTGGTAGTCAGGGATGTCTCTGTTCACTTATAACCAGTAATAGAGACTTTTGTTTTGTATACCCACCCCAGAACTTAACATTCACTCCCAGAGATACCAAACCGTTTTGTCACTTCACTTCAAGTCTTTCCATAATACAGCTGCTGCATATGGTGCTCGCTAATTTTCACAAGTTGCCCAACTATTCCCACTTTAACAATGGATGGCTTAGGGACTGGACTTACAACTCCTGCTCTGTGGGGATATTTACAAGCAGGCTTACCCTACCTCCTGACGATCATACCTCCTGACAATCATCCTGACGATCATACCCCCTGACGATCATACCCCCTGACGATCATACCCCCTGACGATCATACCCCCTGACGATCATACCCCCTGACGATCATACCCCCTGACGATCATACCCCCTGACGATCATACTTACGCGCCTTTCCCCTTTTTTTTGCAACAGACCCAGAATGTCATCGCTCATTATCAATAAAATCAGAAAAAGGAAGTCTACATAAATGCCATGCATGCACTCATCTCCAATGCCCTACTATTCAGTATTAGGGCATATTGCACATTTAAAGAGCTTATCCTTGGGCCCACAGCCCAACATTCTTGTCAATTATAGAAGTAGATACATTGCCTTTTTATTGGGAGAAAATGTTCGATCAGGTTTTTACGGATTGGCAAAACAACCTACAGGGTTTGTTTGTAATGTGATGTGACCAGTGTTGGTAGTCACATGATCAAGGCAGGCTAAAGAATTTTGATCAACACATAGGAAGGGGGGAGGATCCATACAGAACGCCATGCACATTGGCTGCTGAAGATTTATACAGTACATCAATTGCTGAACCAGAGGGCTTAGGATTGGGGGCTTCTGCCCCCCCCCCGGGCCCTCCCCCCAGACGACAGCTTTGCCTTCCATTATGAACTCGATCGCCAATATTGGACATTTCATTTAACATACATCACATGCAAAAGAATATGGTGAACCAAAAACTATTTTAACAATTGACATAATCACTATGACAAAATCGGTATATTCAGTTTACGTAGTGACGTTGTGCAAATATCACTTTCAAATTTCTCTTTTCCGCAAGTTTTTGCCAGAGGACAATGCCTCTTTTAACACTCTTTTTAACCCGCGATGACAGTCTTAGCTGGTTCAGCTTAGGTTGTGAGAGGCCTGCAGTGAAAATGGCATATGATAGTCTGGAATGCTAAACAAGACAATGTTACCATGTCACTGGAACTTATGAAATTAATTTTTGTTTTTCCCTATAAGACCAGATTGGCAAAGGCTATTATGTCATGATAACTGGGGCAATCAAGCAAACAATTCAATGAATTAAAAAAAAAAAAAAGATATCAAACCGAAAGCAAACCAGTAGCCGCTGCCTTACTTAATTGTTCATCCCACTCTGAGTTGATGACGTTAGTGGGAGAGTGCTTGAACTTTGCGTCAATGGCAAGCTGGCAAACATCTCGAGTGTAGGACTTAAACTGTTAGAGGGCATTATCATGGTTGAAACATGCAGACTGTTCGAGGGCAGTTTGGTGAAACCTGCAGACTGTTAGAGAGGCATATTGTTGAAACATGCAGACTGTTAGATGGCAGTATGGTTGAAACCACTGCAGACTGTTAAGGAGTATGGTTGAAACATGGCAGAAGACTGTTGAAGGAGGCAGTATGGTTGGAACCTGCATACTGTTAGAGGTGAATACTGTCCGAAATGGACTCATTTTTCAAACTCATGTTCGAGTTTTTAAGAGGAGAAGAGCTTCTTTCTAATCATCTTCAAATAATACCAAACCTGCAAGGAATAGCGTATCTAAGGGTATTGGCTAATACCATATTGTCATGGTCTGTTGTATAACAGGTGTAGAATTCTAGCAATCTGAATAATTGGGGGACCAAACCAATTATTGTATCAATGAAAGTACTTCCAACAATTGGGTCAAAATTGGTTCACTGAAACAACCCTTGGACATTATTCAAACCCTTCAACTTTTTTAACCCTTTCAATTCACCATTGAATGTCACAATAAGATACTTACAAACCACCCCTTACTGTTTACCAGCAATTATTGCACATAAAAAGAGTAAGAAGAAACATCATGACTGATTTTGTTTTGGATATCTGGTGCCTCTACTCACATCCCTGCTGCCTCTGTTCTCTCACCTCCGGAAAGTCACGTAGTACTTCTGACATCTCGTTGTCACGCTCAACTCCGGGTCTCCCGCACCCACGTAGATGAATGACGTCACTGTTTTGAATACTTGAGATGGGACTTCTGCGATATGACCCGTCTTACGAGGGCTAAGGCAAAGGCCTCTGGTAAACGCGTGTGTGACAGTGTTGGTGATTTTGGTATTTTCAACAACCTCGTACATTTACATGGTAATTACCCGTAATTCACCGCCATCATAATTACCTGGTAAAATAGGGTAAAATATGGTAAAATGAGTAAAATATGGAATACAGCACAGTTTTTCATGCACATTTGATGCGTTATAAAGGTAATGAGTTTTATTGGGAACACGAACTAAGCTTCTTCTCAGGGAAGCAATCTCCCTCTCTCTATCGCCCTAGATATGCCCTATATGCACTAATTGACATCGCCAATTTGCAACAGAGTTTTCCATCTTGACTGGTATAGGTCTGTCAAACCTCAAACCACAAGTCTTTGTGGGCATCAAAAACCATATTCTACAGAGCTTTCTGCAACACTGAGGCTATTACTACAGGAACATAGGTAACAGTTGGTTCATTGATTCCACTCCCCTATAAATAGTTCAGGAAAAAAAAAAGGGTGGGATTTTAAAGTCATTACATTTCGCTAAATTACTGTGCAGACAATCATACGTGCTCATGTCCCATTTTGTTAATCTGCCTCTCTCTATGCACAGGTACCCCCCCTCCCCTGTTTTCCCCCCTCTAATGGTTAATCTGTGACCATGGAGATATCACTTTCAGAGCCTCCACGCCTCCTCATGGCCAGTGAGAGGAACTTTCCGTGTGTGGAGTAACTATACACACAAAGCATGAGAAATTGCCTCATGACTAGACTGTGGGCTCGCCTGCTCTAACAGCTTTAGTACCTGTATTAAAGCCTGCGTTCACATTCGAGGCCTCGGCTGTTTTTAGGCTAGTGCTGAGCGACCACTTCTGTTTCACTTCAATTTCTGACAGCTTGCAATCGCAATTAATATTACCAAAAGACCAATTATTGGAAGGTTAAGAAAAGGTTTAAACTTATTCCAATTTCCCCATATTGGTCTAAGTTGGCAGGGAGAACTACCAAATACTTACCCAAAATCAGTCAGTAATCTCCATAAATGCCTTTCAACCAAGTTCAAGTTGTAGTCTGTGTTACGAGTTTTGCCACCTCTAAGATATATATTCATGCAGATTTTCCATAGGTAATTTTCTGCCTGTTTGCCCAGTAATGAATGGAAGGATCGCCAAAATGAGCGCTGAGTAGCAACCTTCTGTTTACAAAACTCTGTTTTCAAAACAAGACAGGCTGAAAAAAAAGGTAGTGATTTTGTTCCCCCATTATTATGGCAAAATTAGGCTTGTAGTATCAACTTTTCTATACTAAATGCTATTTTTAACCATTGTATTGTATTGGATTGTTCTTGAATGATATCTTGAAGGTCATAGAGGGATTGAACTCTGAGGAGAGTTTGGAGGCATGGGTGAGGGATCGTCACCTTCAATGGGAACCATGCTAAAACAGTAAAATTTCTTATGATACGTGACTAGAACCGGTGCAGGAAAAACTGTATCCTCTACCATATAATCTGCGACTGCTGCGTAACATTAAAGGCGAAGAGAAGTGAACTGATGATGAAAAGCTGACAGGCGGATAAACCTGATGCCCCATGACAGACTTTGCCACCATCACCATCAGGATCAGCATCACAGTACTTTGACATTGCTTGTATATACTTTTCCACTCCATTCTTCAATTCGTCACATAGAACATCACTTTCCACACATTAGTATCACTTGTAGCTGAGAATATTTCATTTTTTTTTTGCGATGCACAGAGCCAAACACCTGTGCAGTGGATAATAATGAAGTGGCGTGGTCCATATCATGTGTGTACGACAAGTTGTCATAGGTATGTCCTCGGTACAACAGTATTGGCAAATCCGATGTATGGTCTTCTCAAAAATGCAACATTTCATTAGCTAACTTACAGATACTGTCTGGTGATAGCGTCCACCATGCATTCACTCTGGGTATATCTTTTTTAAGACTCAATAATAGTTGCTGATAACAATAGATACAGGCTAAGAACATTTGATTTTCTTTTTAACCTAGTACAAGAGCCGAACACTCTTGTAATTGGATAATAAAGAAGTGACAGGGGTTCTACATCATGTGTGTATGAACAAATTGTCATGTCACTCTGGGTATAAATATGGTGAGCATATGGAAATGCAACATGGTTCCCCTTCATTTCTCACACTTCCAATTACTTTTTAAGCTAATATCCATCTAAACGGTTGCACTGGTCCACATCATGTGTGTCAACAATTGCCCTATCACTCTGGGTATATCTTCTTGAAGAGTTAACATACAAGCGTGATCATATAACATACAACTGGTTTTTCCTTCATTCTCAGACTCCCAATGACATTTTTCGAAGCTATATGGATCTGAGAAGTTTTGCACCGGGCATAATATTCATGTGAACTAATACCACACTCGGTTATCACTTACTAAATACAAATTTCTGGCGATCGTATTGCCTTTTATATTTTAACACCTTTGATTTACCTTATTTTAACTTTTTTTAAAAACCGGTAATTTAACCATATTTTTACCGTAATTTACCGCCATTTATAGTTTAACCCCGGTAAATTACACACTGAGCGGTGGTAACCACCTGTCCACACCTATAGAAAACAATTACCGGATTGGACCATTGAAAAGTTGTCAGCACAGATAAAACTATGCAGCTTTGGATGGTTCACAAAACTCCACTAGTTCGTGAATCTTTGAAGTATGAATACTGCACCTGCACCCCACCCATGTCCATTGAACACGTGTCAATAACATAAAAGTCCGGGTTGGCCCCCCATCGTCCTTCTCCTTTTGCCAGGGGAAGGCATCCTAGACATTGGGTGCAAAAGGCCCACAAATTCACATAACCCGCAAGATACTCGTATGGAAAGGGGGAGAGATCAGCTGTTTAAAAGCTTGATCCAATGATTCAAGTCAATGGAACCGCAAGACTAACTCTTTGACGGTAAAATTCCTAATGGATTTATAAGCCGATATGCTCCTTGTAGCCGAACGTCCTGGCAAAATGGAAGGGCAATAGGGTGCCAATCCAGACTTTTTCGTTATTGCCAGATAAACCCAATGATGCGTGAGTGGAGTGCAGGGGTCCATATGGGTAATCGAATATAAGAACCGATTAGCTCATCCATGTATTCTCAGACAACCTAACCTAAACACAATGGGGAAACATGTTCTCTCTATGGGCTGGATCTCTCGAGGTATGGTCAATTAATCGTACACAGAGGCCACACACTGTCCCATGTCTGCATATATAACCTTGATTTTAGCAAGGAATCAAAAACTAAATCAGCACAAATTAATACTATTTGGATTAGTGTTTATTTTGAAGATTCCTGACAGTGTTTTATGGAGCAACTTGTCTGCTCTAGCAGACGACGCCACGGAGGTGGCGTCAACCTCCAGAGGTCAGCAGGTCACCTTTCCGGCCCGAGATCTGATGCTTGCGCATGGGTCTCAATGTGCTTCCCGCCCACGTCACTGAATGCTGCACTTCTCATACTACGGATATCTTCTCCTGTGAGGATATATTACTCTGGGAATATACGATACTATACCAAACATACTAGGGTTACTGGAGCCATTTCGAGGCTTTCCGATCGGCTGCGGACATCGCCATCCATCACTTGCATGTGAGTTGTGGGGGCTATCTATTGATCACTTGAAAGAACTGCGTCCTGATCTTGGGCAACGAGCGACGCCTGGCGAGAACGAAGCTAGATGCCCGTGGCGACGGAAGTGCACGTGCGTGCTACTCTGAAACAATGTTGGTTTACACCCGAATACAGTACATTAGCATTTTGCTTGGGTGAAGAATCGCTGTGGCGTTGTCAATACGATCAGCAGGGTGTTCCGGTGTGTCGCTGAGATCTCGTCAGGAAAGTTAACAACTCCCAAGTCAAGTCAAGTCGTGGCAGTGGCTGGTTGGTTGTATGGGTTCTGGCCGGATCTTTCAAGTAGTTTGGGTAATAGATTTTATGTAAACTAGTATTATTCTTGCTAGTATTCTCCTCGTTGTTTGTAATGTGTATGATTTTGCATGTGTGAAAGTTACGTTCAGCTGTATCGTTAGGCGGTGATATGTTTTTGTATGTGGGTATGGTGTAATATTACTATAGCCTAGCGCAAAGTGTAAGTATAGCGCGATTTTGGTGAAAGGTTGTATTGTTGGGGTTGGTTCTGGCGTTGTAGTAGTGGTGGATCGACAGAGTGAGTCGTGGAGTGATGTATTTGGAAGGAATTCTGGTGGCCATTTGTGTACGAGACAGTACGGTTACTGCTGGGAATAAGTCGACGCGAGGGCACTGTTATTTTTTCGCTTGGCGAATTTTGAGGGGAGGCTGTTACTATTTCAGTGCTTATCATTAGCCGACAAGATGGATGAATCCGGGCCCATGATAGCAGATAAATCTGTGCCCAGAGTGATCTTGTGCGGCTGCCCAATGTTGGGGAGAAGTTTGCAGCCGACATTATGCAATTAAGAGGAAAACATTGCCCAATCACAAGGGAGAACATAACAGAGATACCCGCGTATAATGTGGACCCGGGCTCCTGACACGCGATTCAACAATGAGCAGGAAATCAGAACAATAAGAGTGGTGGGGCCTTGGTTGAGGCTAATGTCAGCGATGATTAACAGGGTGAAGGGACTATGAACGTCTGAATCGAGAGGGGAGGGGATGAATGCGAGGGGGACCCTGATGCCGAACGTTAGACGACCTCCACAAGCTTTGACCCTACACTGGAAACTGATGTGTAGCCGGCCCCGCATGAGCAGTGTGCCCCCAGGGAAGTCGTGAGGTAAGGTAATGCAAACAAAACCCCCACTTGCCGGGCGGCACATAGTTTAGGTTATCACCAACAGTTGCAAACTACGTTGAAGGTGAGCGGAGGCTGGACGCGGTACGGTTGGGGGCAACGGTGTGCACGGGCGCCCGACAACGAGGACCGGTGATCTAAAGGGCAGGAAACACCAGCGGTGGCACACCAAGGAACCGAGTGGCAGCCGCAAATGAGTCTGGGAGAGAGCACGATTGAGCGACGTGGGCGTGGGAATGAAAGGGCAAGGTAGCCCACGTGGATCATGAGCCATCTGGCATATCTAGTCACGTCAGCGACATAGCACATCCCTGGTGCACGATGACTACGTAGTAATAAGGGACCCCAGAGTGCGAGTATTCCCCAACCTGCAAACAGATGGGGGTTTGGGTGCTGTGTTGATACCATGATAGGGACAGGGGGGGTTACCAAAGAATTAATGGGCAATACCTCGATGGGAGGCAGGAACGGTTGCACATGTCGGGTCGCCCTATGGGAGGGACAACCCTACGCATCAGGAAATGCTCAAGCACCCCCTCCATAGAGCAGAGAATGGGGGGCACACACTGGGACCGGGATAGTAGGGGGCAACCGTTATGTAAGACGCCCACCCCCATATCCCGGGACTCAGGGACGGGCCATTGTTGGCAACGGACAGGATGGGAGGAGGCTCCATCTACTGATCGTAACTGGCCTCCCCTCCACCTTAATAGGCAGCATAAGCACACATCTATAGGACAGGGATGGACTAAGATGGACACCGCAATATGCCCTCGTCTTTCCCGGAATTCACCTCTACCCGCGACTCTGAATGAGATACTCAAAGTAGAGTTCTAGTTTCTGGCAGTATGCAAAAGTGACATTACTCAGTGCACTCCTAGTCATTCTGTGAGTATGATTCAACATGACCATGGTTTGAACGAGCACAAGAGTTGAGAATTGTGATTTGTTGCCAGGTTTGCACATTTGTAGGGGTTCGCATATTCGCCGACTTCGGACAACTCAAATCTGGAAAGGTTTGGCTTTAGGGCCAGTGGAATGGAATTAGACTGTTTTTAAATGTTTTAGACCGACTTAGACTGTTATACTTTTAAGGGGAACATTGCAACTTGTTCTGTTGTAATTTTGTGGAATGCACTATAGAAAGTAATGTTATGTGGTTCGAAAGAAAGAAAATTCATTCTGGCATTTCTAATAAAATATTAGTGATCTTCAATGACCTTTGACCTAACCAAATTCCTGAACACCAAGTAGTCAGTGATAAAACACGACCAAGCATTGGTGACAATCTAAATGAAGGGGAGCATTTCGCAATTTTTACATAAGTGCCCAAATTTCCTTTATAGGTTATTAACCTTGACCTTCAAATGATCAAGAATTTCAACAAACCGGTATCTGAGTTTTTGGTCAACAACTACAAACGAATGAACAATACCTTAGGCGCAAAAAAATGGCAACTGTCAACACTGGATGGTAGAGTAGGATAGATACTAATAGAAAAAAAACACTAAGGGTCTTCAACAAACATTGGTGATTATGTGACACTCATCATAAGCTAAGCTTGCATGCATGAGACAGCTGTTTGACCACACTCACATGCTTAGGAACTGATGGCAGCATGCAAGATTTTACTCCTCCATCAGTATAGAATTGAATATTGAATCGTCAGAAAATTCCTGCGCATCAGGAGAGAGAGAGGAGAGAGGGAGACAGAGAGCAAACTATCTTCCCTTCACCAGAAGTCTTTATATGATGAATACTGGATGTCCTAGAGTCTATCTGTCCTATTACGTAGTACCTGTGTGTGTAACTTCTATAGGGTTTTTCAAGTGATTGATCCATGTGCTTGGTAATGCTTGCTGCTCCAGGATGGAAGAGTAAACATCAGCGAGGCGACACAAACGGTCTCAGGTCACCCAGGTTGTGTCAAACAGCTCCTCACAATGATATGCAGGTATTGCTCACATTCAAGAGATGTTGTTGTCCACCTTGTCGCCAATAAGAAAAGGGTCATCAAATTTGTGAAACTTGGTAAATGGATGTATTGCCACAACTTGTGTTTGGATACGTCCAAACATTCAGTGGGCTGAACACACCAGAATAAAACTGGAGCCTGAAACAATTTAAGTGCTTCGCATACCGTCTGCCGACTTGTTGGTCAAATGCTGTCATAAGATGGAACAGAGAATATACTTTCCTCTTCCTACACAAATAGGTTTTCTCCTCAGTTGAGGAATTGCAGACATGAAATCAATATTTGAAGGCCGACCAAGCAGCCTAAAACACTCGAGAAGGGCTGTTCTTGTCATCTATGGGGTTGCAAACCCAAACATGTTGTTTGTGCCATCCTCCCACCATTGGGGCACACTCTGCTTCGCTCTACAATCCCTATGAACTGCTGTGCCCCTTGGCCCCGGCACCATGCCATGCGACTTCACACTGCTCGCCGGCCAAGAGTTACGTATTTCCCGACCGCAAATCGGGGTCAGCATCTCCCTCCGCAGTGACGCAGTCACGGTATTTGGTTTAGTACAAGTTCCAGCAATCCCCCGGGTGAAATAAAAAGAGTAGCCTAGATAGGTCCGTCTGCTGGACAACAGATTAAAGTTAGACCTTATGAAAAAAGTGCAGGCTCACTTTAGCCTGACATGTATACTAAGGGTAAAGGTCAATGCAAGTCAAGACAATTGTTTTTATTGTAGTCCTTTTACACTACAGGCTATGTATAACACATACCCAAGTACTGCCAATTTAGGTAAATACTTCACAGTAACGTGATGTTCACCACAACAAATAACTGTAAGTTTTCAAATAATCCTTAGGGGCAAGAATACAACTTTCCCAAGTACACGGGCATGCAACCAAGGTTCTGAACTCCTTGGTCCTCCTATTTAGTATGGCACTGTGGCACATTAGAAATAATTTTGGCAAATTTCAGCAAAGATAGGCTACTACGTGAAAATGGGACAAATTCCGAGTTTTTCGATAGTGGTCATGGAAAGGCATGCCCACATAAATCTCACGAAACACAAAGTCAACAAATAAACCATGTTTGGTTGCTTTTGAAAACCTTGTGACGTAAGTTCAGTAAGGAACTACCGGACATCCCTCCCAGACCCCCCCCACGAGTCGGCCCCAAACCCCCCCCCCACCCCCCCTCCCCCACTAGTCGCAGGCAAGCATGTCAGGAATTCCATTGACTCTACTGGGGGACATGTCAGGATGATAAATTCTGCAGAACTTGCCTTGGAACAATGTTGGTAATTGTCCCAGGGGAGGGGGAGTGGTTCCGGAGGGGCAGTCACTGTAGTGAGTATAGTGGGCTTCCCTTGTGTAGATTATGGTTATTACCGAGATCTAGTATGACCAGTAACCCTGATCATCATTGAGAGAACCCCTTTGCTGGAGACAGAATGAAAAGAAATCTCTACAACCTCACCAGGTAGCCAGGGCAATAGGCCATTGTTTCTGTCAAGCATGGATTTTGCTGGACTTCCACTGGGGGCTGCTGATTGTTGGGCTATCCATCACTGCACCAACTGTTAAAAATCGTATAAACACTTTTTAAATGTAAAAAAGAGTAAATCCGCCCAACGATCAGACGTATCCCTCTGCGGCAAACTTCTTAACGGAAACAGCCTGTGCCCTTCTCAGCTGGTTTGTTGTTCAAGTAGCTTACATAGCCTTCAATTTTGGTATCATATAGTTTCTCTGCCTGGTATACATCACCTACTAGTTGTATATGTGCTGCAGTACTGAACAGGACCTTTGTGGTGTTCACTGGGGTGTCACTTTCTGTAGCCAACTGGCAATTGGTGGAAGGACCACTACATGTACATATAGCCCTTGTCCCCAGGGCCACTGCGGTCAGTAGTGGGAGGTAGTGTCGTCCTCACAAAAAACGAAAGAAAAAAAAAATACCAGAGATTGAAGGACACACATACAGCCACAACAGATCAAATATAAATCATTTAAGTATTTGATTAGAATTAGAATGATATTATCGCAGTCCAGATGTTTCTGACTGAACAACCTGTGTCTAAATCTTGGGGTGACCATACATAATTGTTGATTGCAATTTTCATTTCCCTGCATTGCTTGTTTGTTTTACACCATTTGGACTATTGAGGGGGGGTTAAAAAAATAAAAGCAGAGTCTACCATGCCCTTGGGGAACATTGAAGGAATTCAACCATGGCGGTAGTGTATTATAACTAAAATAGTGTGCTGAAGTGTTGAAACAAAACCAACATCTTCAAGCTATCAGTGAGGAAGTTCAGAAATGAGTTACAAACTCTCCACTATTTCAGCCTTTTGTGTCATTCAAAGTAATCGTGTCGGCAGGCGGCACTGAAGTAGCTGAGATTTCAAAAAAATTATGTAGCCTATCATATGCCGAAATAGGCAAATGAGTTACTACCTAGGAAATAAATTGGCACCTTCATTCTTCCCCGTTGATATTGGGTGTGTTTTTTGCCATCTACCACCTGTTTTTTCAGACTACCATTTCCCCCCACCTCATGTGGCCTTGTTAGTCACCACAGTGTGTTAGGAAGGCCAGAATCTGTAAGACCAGTTACAAATGCTGAGAGCTGTCAGCCGGACAGTTGACGAGATAAGTGCAGCAGTTTGTGTAAATTTTTGGGGCAATTCAGATTTTGACCAACAAATTAGGCTGCTCGTTATATCAGGACTGTGGGTATTTCATGGTGAAATCATCCAGAGGTTGGGGCTCACATACCTTGATGTTTTGTCCACTCAAGCTCTGGTTAGACCAATGTACAACATGTATTCTCTGAAAGTTGGTCGTCGCCAAAATATGGCCATTTTCGATTCTTGGAGGTTTGCTAAAAAATTTATTTTAATGTAACCATTCTGTTTGGTGAGATGGAAAAAAAAAATTATGATAATTTTTGCCTTTTGATGATGCAACCACTATAATATTCTTAGGAGAAAAAGAATTACATGGTAACAGACCTTTCATTACCTACGTCTCAGCATTCTAGTGGCCACCTATCATAGTGGGAAAACACCGATGTATACCCATGATATTTGTTAACAGATGTTTCTCCCTACCGGGACTGTGACCCACCCTACTCCGTACACAAGTGTTTAGGCCAAGTAACAAAAAAAAAAGGTTCTCGTCCAACTTTGCTGAAACTTTGGGCGTGAGGGCCTTTTTTTTTTTTTCTTCTTTTTTGCTATCAGACAGTCCAGAATACCCATATCTAGTACGTATTCGTGATACGCAGTTCTGGAATAGATGGGGCTTCTTTTTCTTTTTTCCCTGAGGTTATACCCCCTAGTGCCACAAAGCCATCCCAAAATGTTTCTTACATAGGGTTGCCATGCATCATAGTAGCTTTTTCCTTTAAATCATGTTTTGAAGGTTCTCAAGTGGAAGTCTGTCAAAAAAAAAATACATTTGACATTATCCAAAAGCGTGCGGGGGGACGAGAAACTGGCTTTTTTTTTTTTTTTGTACGTGGCTTACATGTCTCACCAAATAGCTTGCCTTTCAAAACTTCAATAACCTACTTCTTTGCACACAACTCTGAAACTGAAAGCAGGAGGAACCAGGCTTTTGCCTAAAAGGAGGGGGGTGGGCAAGCAACGAAATTCCCGAATGCGGCAAAATTCCATGAAAGCAGTCTCGCCATAATACCAAGGACCATCACAGTGCACTTCCAAGTTCTAAGGTAAAATTTTGTAGGGGCAGTGCATTTTACATGTAATCCAAATTTGAGTGTTAAACTTCCATTTTGGCATGTTTGGAATAGCCATAGGCCATACCCAACATCATTTTTATAATTGGAATTTTGGGTTTTCTGGGGGAGTGGGGTGTCCAATGTGGTGTGCGGGTGGGGTGGGTTGTGGTGTCTGTTAGTGTTAGGGTGTAGGCTGTGTAGCACACCCTCCCACCACCTGCCCCCCCCCCCTTCCTACTCTACCAGCCCATCTAGAAAATGAAAAGTAATGGATTGGTTCAATTAGGCCCATTTTGGCTCCATACATAGGCGACTAGTGCAAAAGCTCTGCAGCATCATCATTTTCTCTAAACCCATCATGATGGTTTAGGTATTAGCTATAACACATCTATTCTTTTCTTTTACCAACATTCGTCCTCCGAGATCATTAGAGTAGCCACTCTCAGTCTCTTGCTTACTTTTCTCCGATATAACGGATCAGGGAGTAAGAAGGTGAGGGCTTACGTACTTAGGAAACTGCATGAATAGAATGCGGCAGAACAGTTTTGTTTCAATTCAACCAACCCAAGTTCACTGACACAGAACAGAATGTTGATCGATTAATACTTAACCAGAAACAATTTTAGGACCACTGTAAGACGGACGTGTTTGATGACAGGGGTTTGAAAAACAGGTGCACCTCAGGGCATAAGCAGGTTCCGATTAGTATTATGTCCCCTTCAAGTAGGGGGTATAACGCGAGCCAAAATATTTCAACAATTCCTCCCTTACTACTATTTAATTACATCTAAGGGTTGAGTAGGTTCCAAAAGATGTACACTAGAAAGTATGTTGGTGGGCTTGTTGAAATAGGTTCTAATCTAACTTCTACTCTAGTGAGGAGGCCGGATTAGGGGATGGGAGAGGGGGGTAGGGGGGGAGGGGGGGGGGGGCGGGGGGGTGGGGGGGGGGGGGGGGGGGAGGGGGTGGGTAGAGGGGGGGGGGGGAGAGGGTGGGGGGGGGTTGAACTATCCGTAAGTGGGGATGAATCAGTTTTTGCCTAGGCCCTACGCGTTTTTCCTCAGTCTGGGGGGCCGGGCGATCCCATTGGAAAGGGTATTTAGTGGGGTGGGTGGGTTCCTTCGTTGACATAATTATGCAACCCTCCACCCCTCAACCCACGCCCCCACCCTAAGGAACTGGTCGTGGCATGTTCCTAATAACTTACCTAATTCACATATGTCCAACCAGGGGGCCGTAATCGCCCTGCATGCTGCATTGGGGCTGGGGGTCGTAGGCCTACTGCACTTTCCGAGGGCTTAATTTGGTCTAGGCTAGGCTAGCTGGGCATAAAATAAATGCTTTGCAAATTCCTCGTAGCGACGAACTCTATCTCATGTCACTATTACTGAACAAATGTTCAATACACTGTCCAAATGTAGACGGCAAAACTATATAGGAATCCTTTCAGCACGACCACATCGGGTTCCCCCCAGGGTGACAGTGGCGATGCATTATTCTTAATACATACCTGGCCAGCTCTTTGTAATCGGATGAAAATGACACTGATGAGTTAATCCACCATCTCAGTGAGTTGATCATGACACACGCGCAAATAGAATAATCTACAAAACTTTTTCAACCGTGGACAACAACTACCTGATGCTATCTCTTTGGGCATCGACTGGCGAACATATATACAAGACATCGAAGAGCGGTGACTGAGAAACGGACAAGAAGGAATCTAAAAATAAACAACACAGCACCTGAGAAATTTTCAATCACAAGACAAGGCATGGAAGTTGGAAGAAAAGTAATAGTAGGAAGGTTGTTAGGAACCGAAGAAGAAGACATTCAACAGAAAATTGGTTTAACCAACAAACGTTTCAACAATTTTCAAGAGCAGACGAATAAGTACAAGCATTCAAAACTCCAGATTTGCGATTCTGCCCTATTAAAGAGTATTTTTCTGTTATAATTTGGTGCTGAGTCCTGTGGGGTAGGTACAACGAAGAATCATGATCACGAAATTGACACATTCCAAAGAAGACTACTCCGCCATGTTCTCAACATCAGATGGACCAATAACAATTGGATACCAAAGGACGAATCATGATGTGACCAATCAAATCCCTTGGTTTCGTAGTAGCACCATAGACGCAGCGTCGAAAAAAACAGGGAGCGGAGTGCGATTCCGCACTCGAAAGAGTCCAAATCAGCACCCGAAATCGAATAGAGGGGGGCGAAAATTCGTGACATATGAGAAAAATCGCACCCCGAAATATCGAGCCCCACAGCCTAATAATGGGAACTGCCCAAAGAGCCCAAATATTGTGGAACCAATCAATCTGCCGCTGTTTTTGTCTAGATTGCTGTATTCCATTCTTCCGTATCGATTCTTTTCAGTCGAAAACCATATGCGACCCAATGTAAGACGGATCAAGCCTCGTGACCTGCCGGAGGGACTAAAATTCCATTGATTTTGCCGCTGTTATACGTACCACGTTTCAGCTCGTTATACCCTCACAGAGCCATTGACACCATACACCATAGCCTACTCTTCGCATGTGTGTACGGCAGGGTCGGAAAAGCGGGGCGCGGGCGATCGCCCCCAAATTTCCCAGAATCGCCCTCTAAAAAAAAACATACGCGGGCGAATATAAAAACGAATGTTATGTAAAAATCGCCCCGCAGTGCTGAAAGGGTCTCTCAAAAAAACACTAAATTGGCCCATTCAAAAATATGTAAAATTATGAACGCCTATTGCTGATAGTTGGCTTTTGTTCACTTAAGTAGGAATCCCTCTGGAAAAGTCTAAGAATTAATGTCAAATTCCGCATATCCGATATCAATCCATGTCGCGAAAACTTACCATTCCGCGAAATTTGATATTCGTCTTCGTGGACAACAGTGTGACTTTCTTCACAATAGCGAAAACACACACTGCAAGGCATTTACCGATCGTCTCCCGTAGCTAACAGTCCGCGTGGTAATAACATCATTTGCAAGAATAACCGCGTTCTGCTACGCAGGCTCCCCCCCTCCCCACATCGGCAGGCACGCAATGTCGCGTATGTCCTTGACCTCTTGGGGGACAATGTCATGGAATGAGAAATATCTGCAGAAACTTGCCTTGGAACAATGTTTGGTATTGCCCAGGGGAGGGGAGGGGTTCCAGGAGGGGCAGGTCACGGTAGTGAGGAAGTGGGGTCCTTCCCTTGTGTAATGATTATGGTTATTACCGAGATCTAGTATGACCAGTAACCCTGATCATCATTGAGAGAACCCCCTGAGAATGAAAAGAATCTATCCACATCACCAGGTAGCCAGGGCAATAGGCATTGTTTCCTGTCAAGCCTGGATTGTGGCCTGGATCTTCCAAGTTGGCTGCTGATTGTGGGCTCCATCACTGCACCAACTGTTAAATAACTATAGACACTTTTTTAAATGTAAAAAAATAAACATCCGACTCTCATGACGTCTTTGCAAATTCCCTTAACTGAAAACAGCTGTGACCCTTTCTCATCTGGTTTGTTCAGTACTTTACATGCCTTCAAATGTAACCTCTTAGTTTCTCTGCCTGGTTACATCCCCCATACTATTGGGTAAAAATATTGCTTTCCAGTACTGACATGATTGTGGTGTCACTGGTGTTGGTCCACCTTTCTGCTGTAGCAACTGCATTGTGGGGAGTACCCTACATGTAACCACATAGCCCTTGTCCCTCAGGGCACTGCTGGCGGTCGTATGGGATGGTATGTCTCCCCACACAAAAAAAGCAAAAAAATACCAGAGTGAGTGACACAGCACAACAGTCAGAATAATTTAAGTTTGATTAGACTTAGAATGATATCGCATGCCAGCCATTTTTCTGACTGAACCTGTGTCACCTTGGGTGACATACATATTGTTGATTGCAATTTTTATTTCCTGCTTTGGCGTGTTTGTTTTTACAACCATTTGGACATATTTTGGGGGGTAAAAAAAAGCCAGGGTCTACCATGACCCTTGGGTTAACATGAATGATTCAACATGGGTAGTGGTATTAATCACTAACTAGTGTGCTGAAGTGGTTGAAAACAACCCACATCCTTCAAGCTATCAGTGAGAAGATTCCAGAATGAGTTCAAACCTCACTATTTCAGCCGGTGGTGTCTTCAAAGTATGGGTGGTCGGTCAGTCGGCACTGGAGTAGTGGATTCCAAAAAAAATTATTGTAGTCCTATCCATATGGCCTGAACTAGGCACATAGTTGTACTACCTAAATAAATTGGCACATATCATTGCTCCCATTGATATTTGGTTGTTGTTTTTTGCCCCATCTACCCCCTATTTGTTTTTCATGCCTACCATTTCCCCCACCTCATGGGCCTGTAGTCACCACAGGTGTTAGGAAGGCATATCCTATAGACTAAGTTCCAAATTGCTGAGATCTGTCAGCGGACAGTGCGAGATAGTGTCATCAGTTTGTTAATTTTGGGGCATTCCAGATTTTGACCACAAATTAGGCTGCTCCGTATATCATGACTGTTGGGTGTCATTTCATTTGAAATCATGCCAGAGGTTTGGCTCACTCCTTTGATGTTTTTTACACTCAAGTCCCCCCTTTTTTGGTAGACCATGTACAAACATTATTCTCTGAAAATTGTAACTCCAAATATGGCCATTTCGATTCTCTGGAGGTTTGCTAAAAAATTTATTTTAATGTAATCCATTCTGTTTGGTGAGATGGAAAAAAAAACTATATAATTTTTTGCTCTTTGATGATGCAACCACTAAATATTCTTAGGAGAAAGAATACTTGTACAGAGCTTTTTCATAGAGCCTTACGGCTCACATTCGAGTGCGCACCTATCATAGGTTGGAAAACACGATGTTTACCCATGATTTGTAACAGAAGGTTCTTCTCCCTACCGTGACTGTGACTCCCCCCTACTGCCCGTTCAAGTGTTTAGAGGCAAGTAACCAAAAAAAAAGTTTCTCCCTAACTTTGCTGAAAGTTTTGGCTCTCAGACAGTCCAGAATACCCATATTTAGTACTGTATTCGTGGTACAAAGCATTCTGGAAATGACAAATGAGGCTTCTTTTTTTCTTTTTTCCCTGAGTTTATACCCCTAGTGGCCACAAATCCATCCCAAATGTCCTTACAATAGTTTGTCATGCATCAGTAGAAGCTTTTTCCTTTAATCATATTTTTGGAAGAATTTATCAATGAAGTTGGTCCAAAAAAAAAAAGAAATTTTGACAATTATCTTAAAAAGCGTGCGTGCCGGGACGAGAACTTGCTTTTTTTTTAACTTGGGCATTACTGTCTCACCAAATATCTGCCTTCAAAACTTCAATACGTAACATTCTTGGCACACAACTCTGAAACTGAAAAGCAGGGGATGAACCAGATTGGCCTAAAGAGGGAGGGGGGGGGGGGGGGGGGGGGGGGGGGGGGGGGGGGGGGGGGGGCAAGCACGATTCCCCGCATGCGGCAAGATTCCCTGACAATCAGGTCTCGCCATATACCAATGACTCAGTCAGCAGTGCACTTCCAAGGTTCTAAAGGTTTAAAATTTTGTAGGGGGCAGGGCATTTTACAGTTATCCAAATTTGAGATGTTAAACTTCAATTTGGCATGTTTGAATAATCCATAGGCCTACCCATCCAATTTTAAGTAATTGATTTGGGGCTGGGGGAGTGTGGGGCAATGTGGTGTGCGGGTGTGGTGGGTTGGGTGTCCCTGTTAGTGTTAGGGTGTAGGCTGTGTGCACACCCTCCCACCACCTGCCCCCCCCCCCTTCCTACTCTACCAGCTATAAACATACTAAGAAAATGAAAAGTATGGATTGTTCAATTATGCCCACTTTTGTCTCCATACATAGGCTACAATAGTGCAACACTGCAGCATCATTTTCTCTAACCCATCATTATGGTTTAGGTATTGCATAATTTAGGGTAATTTTGTTCGTTGTGGGTGTTAATGTGAATAAAAGGAACATCATTCACCACTAACTTTAATTACTTCTTGTGTTCTTTTGAGTTTCCTTGGACTGAACGTCGGCGAACTGTCATGGTCCATGAACAAAAATACAGTACACCGTCCAATCGCGAATTCTCATGTTTATATGAGGCCAGAACGGAAGAAAATAGTACTGAAAATTGATTCCTCAGAAGAAAACGTTGATCCTCAGGTAATGATTAAGCTAACCGTACTACTCGCTTAATCCTAAGAGAATGAGTGACGTTGAAGAGACAAACGAACCTACCTAAACATATATAAACTTATATTGTACTTAGGCAGTCTCCTCTAAACTGTAGGTGTGGTGAAAATGGTTGATGAATGACCAAGAGTATAATAGTAACATTAAAGCCTTGAAATGACAATGGCTAAGTGAATGTTGAAAACAAGCCTATTAACTGAACCGATGCTCATGTAAAGTAGGCGGAAGAGAGAGTGGAGTCTAACCGCATGTGATGCCAGATCAGTAGAATGTCAGCTTATACAAAAAGTCTTTGTTCTCAACCTTAGTAGATGATTACTCAGCGTTATATCATGGTTTTTGGAAAGTTGGTGTTGTAGTGAATCCAATGGAAGAGGTTATTAAATGACTATATGTCAAAATGCTACAAGTAGCTCCCCTCTAGGTGTTTGTTAAACAAAACAATCGACAACGTAATATGCCACAACAATGTGCGCAACTATTGCGATGCTCAACACTGTCGACATTGTAACATAACGCTGGGCAATGTACCCGTCTCCTGACTGTAGTCTTTCGAACGGGGGGGAACTGTCCTTTTCTGGATAACGATGGTGAATTGAGGAGGGTAATGGTGCAACTGATTATTGCTTTTGCGTGGTGCTTGTTCCCTTAGTGCTGGTGACCGATGATGTCTCCTGTGTTGTGTCGTAGGTTGTGGGTGTGTGGATGGTGTATGCGTTGGTGTTGAATGAATCGGAGACAGTAGCTGTGGCTTTAGGCGTCCATGGATAGTTTTCATGCTTGTTTCGCAATCCACATGAAGAAACTCCTTGGCGCTACGTTTAAAGCACCGGGTAGCGGTCCCATGGTAATGTGGTTGAAGTTGGTTTCGTACTACCACCCCGCGTCTACCCGTATCCAAACATGAGTGCAGAGTTGAAGGTCCTTATGAACTTACTTTCCGTGTTGTTGGTCTCGTCAGGCTGGGCAAGGTTGATCAGTTGACGCCGAAGACGATCGACAAAGTTCCCACTGATCTTGATGCATTTCGTTCCAGTGTGGGGGGATGCAACAAGTCCGCGGGAATGCTAGGGGTTCGAACCGTAAACCATCTCACTGCCGCGCACTGGAGATCAATCTTGAGACAGATTCGGATGCCTAGATTACTAGAGCATTGCTTCTGTCTGTCCAGTTGGGTGGGATCCGGTGGGGCCTTGAGTGAAGCCTTAGTTGGCGATGGAATCGCTCAACCAGACCATTTGTGCAGTCGGATGATATGCCTTAGCCCTGATGCGCTCGGTGCCCAGTAAGATATTCAACTGGCGAATAGAAAAAACTCAAACTGTCCACCTCTGTCAGTTGTAATGATGTCCGGCACTCCAAATGGAGGCCTACCCATCGTTGGACGCAGTAAACTTTGCTACTGTGGCTGCTGAAATTTTTGGAATTGGTATTGCCTCGGGCCATCGAGGTGAATCTTTCCCAATCGTGAGGAGTAGGTGTGACCATCGAGGGTGGCAGCGGACCAACTATGTCCATGTGAATGTGCTGGAGCGCTAGTGGGGGGAAGTAGTGGCAGAAGGTACCCAACGGTGTCACTGTGTGACGCTGCACCTTAACTGTTTGGCACTTCAAACATGTTCGGCAACCACTCTCTGACGTCTTTGTTTATACTGGGGTGCCGATGAATCGCCAGTGAGTAAGCGTTGGGTTGCTCGAATACCCAGGTGGGAAAGGGAGTGGAAGGGAATCGAACACAGCCCGTCGATCGTTGTCCGGGACATAGGAGATGTTTTACCCTGGAACGTCGCAGATAGGGGGCTTTCGCTGTGGCGAGAGGAACGTTCTCGAATTGCAGGGAAGAAGATGATTTGCGTAAGTTGGTTAGCTCTCATCATTGAATTGTTGAGATGCCATTTCGGCAAAGTCGATCTCCGATCGTTGTATACCACTGACCACACCAGATAGTGCGTCCGCGACACATTTTCTTTCCCTGAGATGTACGAAGTCCGTGGTGTACTGTGCACAAATCGAGGTGGCGGATTTCTCTTGGTGAATAGCGATTCTTGTCTCGCTGAAAAGGCGTACACTAGTGGCTTGGGGTCCTGTACACTGTGAAGTCTCTCTGCCCTCGACGGCATGGCGGAAATGTCCGAATACATGGTAAACGGCTAAAAGTTCATGACCAAATGTGCTTACTTGGTTTCGCTGGGTGTAGTTTCCTGGAGTAGAAGGAAATGGTTGCCAACTGACCGCAGTATGTTTGCTTGCAGACGCCACCCTACCGCAAAACCGGAGGCACAACCATGAGGCTTATGGGAGCGTCTGGTTTAGGGTGATGTAGGATAGTAGCCTGTGCCAAAGCTGTCTTGATCTCACTGAAAGAGGTCATGTGTGTAATCCATAGGTGGATGGGGGGCGTTCTTTCTCTTATCCGCCGGCAAGCAGATCTGTAAGCGTTTGTGTATGTCGGCACAGTTGGAACAAACCGCCGTAAAGTTTACTAGTCCCCAAACTCTTGCGAAGCTCCTTCAAGTTGTGGTGGGGGAAATCCTCTATTGCCTTGACCTTTGTGTAGGGGGGTGTGATGCCCTTGAGAGTGGTGGAAAAAAAACTTGGTGGCCGAGGAATTCTACGGAAGGTAATCCCAACTGGCTCTTGCCGCGTGAGACTATGCCGTATTCGTCAAACCGCTGGAAAAGCTGGCGTAAAGGTGTCATGTTCCTCGGGTGTGGTACTGGCCACTAAAACTTCCGTCAATATATGCATATACGAATGTTAGACCACGAACTACCTCGTCGCTGAATCTTCGGACGTTTGCGCAGCTTCTTCAATCCAATGGGACTCTACTAATTCGTATAAGCCAAACGTGTGGGTGATAGCTGTTTTAGGAATGTCCTGAGGTTCTACCGGATCTGGTGGTAAGCCCCCTACGAGATCGATCTTGAAAACTGACTTTCCGTGTAGCGTTGATGTAAAGTCCATGAATGTGGGGGATTGGGTAACGATCAGGAATAACAGTAACGTGGTTCAATGCCTCTATAGTCACCGCATGACGCCAATCACCTTTTTTCTGGTACCATGTTGCCAGAGGTGAAGACCAAATTGCTCTGCGATTCGGATGATAAACCCATAGCCAACATGTGTTCGAATTCGGTCGGCTAGCTACAGAAAGCGTATTTGGTGGCAAACGGGGCCGTGGGCGATCAACACTGCTGTCCTCGGGTAACGCTATGGTGGTGATGAATGCTTAACAGCGGCATCCATGTGGTTTAGGGGTGAACACCCTGGAAATGTTGGTTCAACAAGAGTGTATGGGCATTTTCGTTTGCGGTCCCTGATGACACTGAGTTGAAAGGCCTCGACTTGAAGATCCGTAGACCTTTACGGTTAATGTTGGTTTTGAGTCTATCATTGGCCGCCGTTTCATATCCCCACTTAGTGCAAAGTGTTGCGGAAATCCGCCCCTAGATCGGAGTTTGATACCTCTCGGCGGTGATGAAGACCCATCGATTGTTCGCCGTAGCCTGATGTTACCTTGAGTGACTTGGTCAACCATAGGGATGCTTTAATGCCAGTTTTGTTGGCCGCTCGCAAGTAGAATTTTATAGGTGCTAGTTTGTCTTGGCGTTTCGCCGGACGTACGCTCACCTCAGCACCCGTGTCGACGAGGAACCTTCACCATTAGCCTGCCCGTACGTAGAAGAGGCGACTAACTTTCTCGCCAACCAGCCTGGTCGCTCCTAGCTGGATGGCTTTGGTGTTTAACGCACCGGAAAGTTTGCTGTTCTGGAAGCAGTGGAAAAATTACAAGCTGGTGCACTTTCGAGCAGTTGCCGCGAAGTTATAGTTGTAACCATCCAAGTCGCGTCTGCTGGGACGCGCTGGGTACTATTGCTGCCGGTCCGCGGATGGGTCCTCGTAACGTTCGTGGGATCTCGACCGTGAGCGTGAGCGTCGTTGGCTGAGGTTTATTCACTGTTGTAGCCAATGACTCCACCTTTTTGTTAATGTTTTGATTAGGGTGTGGAGGTCAGAGTCGCGTACTACCAGGCGCAACCATTGTGGGGAAGGTGCAGCTGATGGAGTCGGTATTGTGGAGGCAATATGGGAGATAGCAGGAGTGACTTCTACATTCGTCGGCCATCTCTGCCGGGGGAAGACCGTGGTCTGTTCATTGGTGAGCTGAGATGCCAATTATCAATTGAACGTTGGTAGGCATAGGCGCTTGAGAAACAATTGTTTTCAACATTTTAAAATCGTCCAGCTGATCATTCCCCGAGAGCTGTTGCATTCTCCCCGAATCAGTGTGACGGTTTTTCTGTCCCCTATCTCTTCAAATAGCAGCTGGGTAAGCGCCGCTGTTGGGACTCTGGCGTATGCTTGATAAGTTCTGATTTTATCGTTTGGTAAGGGGTTCGTTGAGGGAAGGGTGTTTAGGAGAATGTCACGGATTTCTTGTGTCCCTCTGGCTGTAGGGACCGAGACGACGTAGGCAAATTTTGTCTTCTCGGGGAAATATTACGTGTAGTAAATTGCGCCTCTCGACTTGGATAAACCCATTGGATGGTCTTGTGGCTCAGAATGGGGGTAATGTGGGTGTATTGCGATCGCTGTCATTGCAGCACCTGCAGCTCCTCCGCTAGACGACGTGCTGGATGTTGCGTGGGTTCCGCGGATAGAGTTTGGTGGGGCGTAGGGGACGGGTTCTGGTGGGGGGCGCTGGGGTGTGCGCTGCGGTACTTCATTTTGTTCCTGGTCTGTTGGGTAAGGGGGGGGCTTTAATTGAATTAAATCTGACGTGTGTTTGGGGTCGTTGTGGGACTAGCCTGGGTGCGGCTAGAGAAGAGCTGGCATGAAGTGGCATAATATCCGCCTTTTAACGTAGGCAGTAGCCTATTACCGGCAATTGAATCATTGGAGTCTCAACACATAGCAGCACATACTCATAGAACATCAGGAGTCCGTGATTCCGTGAAACACGGGTGACAACACGGTGATACTAATGCTTAGGGTCAAAAGTCATATAGAGGACCCTATAACTTCTCGCAGCAGCAATGTAATTTTTAAAAGTAACGAACGTTGCTCTGCTGTGCGTGGGCAATGAGTATAGTTTTAGATGTCTCAAATGCGACAGAAAAGTCAGGGAAACTTACTTCCGCGTTGCGGGGTCACAATTTAGGTAGTTTGTTCGTTGGGGTGTTATTTGATAAAAGACGATCATTTACCACTAACCTTAATTGCTCCTTTTGTTCTTTTGAGTTCCTTGGACTGACGTCGCGAGACTGTCATGGTTCCCTGAACGAAAATACAGTACACGGTCCATCGCGAATTCTCAATGTGTATATGATGAGCCAGAACGTAGAAATAGTACATGTAAAATGATCCTCAGCATAAGTTGATCCTCATGTATGATGTAAGATAACACGTATACGCTCGTAATATCCTGAAGAGAATGAAGTGACGTTGAAGAGACAAAGACATACCTAAAACATATATAACTGATATTGTACTTAGGCAGTCTCCTCTAAACTGTAGTGATGAGTGAAAATGTTGATGAATGACTCCAAGAGTATAAATAAGTAACATTACGCCTTGAAATGGCTAAGTGACTGTTGAAACAAGCCTATGACCTAAACGATGCTCATGTAACGTATGCTGAAGGAGAGAGTGTAGTCAACGCCTGTGTGAATGGCAGATCCGTAGAATGTCCCAAGCTATTACCAAAGTCTTTGGTCTCAACCCTAGTAGATGATACTCAGAGTGAGTCATGTTTTCTTGGAAAGTTGTGGTGTTTGGAGGAATCCAATGGAAGAGTGTATGAATGACTAATGTACAAAATGCTACAATAACACATCTATTCTTACCAAACATTCGTCCTCAAGATCATTAGTAGCCACTCTCAGTCCTCTTTACATATTCTACATATATAACGGATCATGGAGTAAGAAGGTTAGGCTTACTTACTTAGGAAACTGCAGGAATAATATGGCGGTCGCAGAACAGGTATGTTTTGTTCACCCACACAAGTTTCCCTGATAACAGAACAGAATGTTGATCGATTAATACTTAACCAGAAACTTAGGACCACTGTAAGCCGAACCGTCGTTTGATGACATGGTTGAAAAACAGGTGCACCTCAGGGCATAGAGTTTCCGATAGATTTCCCGCTTCATAGGAGGGGGTATAACTCGAGCAAATATTTCACAATTCCTTCCCTGATAATATTGAATTACATGTAGGGTTGAGAGGTTCCAAAATGTACACTAGAATTATTTTGGTGCGTGTTGAAATAGGTTCTAATCTAACTTCTACTCTAGTGGAGTAGGGCGGCTTATGGTGAGGGGAGGGTGGGGTGGGGGGGGGGGGGTTCATACGATTCCAGTAAGTGGGGAATGGAATCAAGGTATTTTGCTAGGCCCTACGCTATTTTTCTCATCGGCCGGGCGATCCCTTGGACAGGGGAATTTAAGTGGGGGGGGCTTGGGGGTCTTCAGTGACATAATTATTCAACCCCCACCCCGTCAACCCACGCCCCCACCTAAGACTGGTCGTGGCTGTTCCTATACCTACCACTACCTAATTCAACCAGTAGGTCCAAACCAGGGCCGTAATAGCCCTGCATTGCTGCATTGGCTGGGCCGTAGGCCTACGTGCACTTTCAGGCTTATTGTCTAGCTAGGCTATGGGCCTAATATAATATTTGCACAGATCCTCGAGGCGCGAACTCTAATCGCATTTCCACTATACTGAACAATGTTTCACACGGTCAAATAGACGGCAAACTATATGGAAATCCTTTTCATCAGCCAGACACGGGTCCCCCCAGGGGTGACAGTGCGAGTGCATTATTCTTTGTAACATACCTGGCCAACTATTTGAAATCGGATGAAGATGACATTGATGCAGTTATCCAACCATCTCAGTTAGTTATCATGAGTACAGCGCAAATAGTAATACGACACTTTTTTTCACCGTGGACCAACATCGCTGATATTCTCTTGGGCCTCGACTGGAGAACATATATTACAAAACTGAAGATCGCGTGACTGAGAAACGACAAGAAAATTTAAAAATAAACAGCACAAAAACTGAGAAATTTCAATCAAAAGAAATGCCAATGGAGTTTGAAGAAAGTAAATTGTAGGAAGTTTTGTTAGGAACGAAGAAGAACATCACAGAAGAATTGGTATAACCACAACGCTTCAACAATTTTTCAAGAGAATACGAATAAGTACAATCATCAAACTCCCTATACAGAGTATTTTTCGGTATACTTGCGAACTGTGGGGTACAACGAATCTTTATTACAAAATTGACACTTTCCAAGAAGACTACTCCGCAATTTCTCACATCAGATGGACCATAACAATTGGATACCAAATGACGAACTCTATGATGTGGACCAATCAAATCCCTTGTCTTCCGTAGTAGCCCATAAAGACGCAGCGCGGAAAACCAGTAGCCTGCGTTCAGACGATATAGAGTAGATGGGGCTATCGCTCTTTGTATATAAACCACGGTCGAATTCACCAACATACGTCTGCAGGACTTCGTTTGACAAATCTCCAAGAATTGGGATTTTGCTCATTACGATTCAGGTTACGTAGATGTCATCCCTCAGTAGCACACGGGCGTTGATCTGGATGGGAGCGATTCTGAATAGTTTTCCGCGAAAATCGCCCGATATTTTTAGGTCATGAATATTTACTGAAGACTTCCAATAACCTTTTACACACCAAAAGTGAGAATTTAATCGAAGAATAGTGCATTTGAAGCCTAAAATTGCCGCAGCCACTGTTTTCGCTATGCGCAGGGCGTATTGCGGCTTGTTTGGTATCGCCGCAGAGGTTCAGAAAACTATGAATCCTTCAAATGGGCAATTAAAAATATCCTCTACGTATGCCAAAACTTAGAGGTTGTCTGAACAATTCCAAATCGACCAATAGAGTATTTTCCCAGCAGGCATGGCCTTTTCCCTAATTTAGTGAAAGAGATCAGAATGCCGATTGCGCAATCACGTTGACGTCGCACCGCCCACTAGTACCGCCCATGATTTCAGCTCGACAGCGAGCAAAACGATGTCGCTCAGGCGTTGTTAGGCAAATCACCGATTGGTTAAATGGTCACCCCTGCAATATGAGTGAATGAGGCTGATATCGAGGTGAACGAAGTCAACCGCCCTGTTTTAAAAACAGACTAGAACACAGGGAGGCGGAGTGCGATTCCCGCACCCGAAAGGTCCAAATCAGCACCCGAAATCGAATCGAGTGGTGCAAAATTCAGTGACATATGACAAAATCGCACCCGAAATATCGCGCACCACATCCATAAATGGAACTTCCCAATAGCCCAAAATATTGTGAACCAAAATCATTCGGCCGCTGTTTTTGTCTCATTGGCTGTATTCCATTCTTCCGTATCGATTCATTTTCAGTCGAAAACCAGATGCGACACATTACGTACGCGTCTCATCGCCTCCGTGACCGCGCGGGGGACGTAATTCCCATTGATTTTGTGGCTGGTATACGTACCACGCCAGCTCGTTCGTCATTAACCTCACACAGAGCACGACACCATACACCATAGCCTACTCTTCCGCCTGTGTGTACTTCAGGGTCGGCAATCCGGGGGCGCGGGCGATTCGCCCCAAACTTTCCTTCGCCAGAATCGCCCGCCTGAAAAAACATACGCGGGCGAATATAAAAAACGAATGTTATGTTAAAATCGCCCCTTCAGTGCTGAAAGGGTCCCCTCAAAAACACTAAATTGGCCCTTCAAAATTTGTAAATTATGAGTCCTATTTGCGACGTTGCTTTGGTCACATTAATTATGGAATCCCTCTGAAAAGCTAAGAATCATGTCCAAAGTCCGCATATCCGAGTATCAATCGCATGTCGCGAAACTACAAGTACCATTCCCACGAAATTTTGTATACTTCGTCTTCGCGACTGAAAGATGTGACTTTCTCTCAGATGCGTAAACACCACTGCAAGGGCGTTACCCCCGATCGTCCTCCGTAGCTAACAGTCCCGCGTGCGAATAACCTCATTTGCAAGAATAACCCGCGTCTGCTACGCAGGCTAGTTCGTCATGACTGTGGAATGTAAGTGACACGTGCCGTGTCTTGTGGTCAGCCAGGGGTTAATTGTTTTCTGACACGCGGAGCGCTGTGTACGATAATGCAAGTAGCCCACTGTCTTAGAAGAGAGAACATGGAAATATCGAGCAAGTAACAAATATCGTATTATCGCTCGTTTGGTTACTACGGATACGCGTTTCTTGAGTGAGAATGAGGGTGGTGCCTAATTTACGGCCATAAATTCCGTCGTGTAGGATATTCATCAGTTTGGGGGGAAAAGGGGAGAACACACAACATGAATGAAACAAATAACACAATACATGATTACTCAGAATTAAATCGGCGTTTATAGATGTCAAATAGCGAGTGTGGGTCACTAGGTTTGATCGGGAGAACTTGATTGGTGGGAATGTTTTCAAATCTCAATGAAACAGCATTAATCATTCATTGGGAGCCCGTATCAGGCTGGAAACATGCCACGCTGCCTGTGTTCGCATACGCTAGTCAGTTCAATATCGATTGTGAAACAGTATTTGAAAACAAGCCTATGACCTAAACGATGCTCATGTAACGTATGCTGAAGGAGAGAGTGTAGTCAACGCCTGTGTGAATGGCAGATCCGTAGAATGTCCCAAGCTATTACCAAAGTCTTTGGTCTCAACCCTAGTAGATGATACTCAGAGTGAGTCATGTTTTCTTGGAAAGTTGTGGTGTTTGGAGGAATCCAATGGAAGAGTGTATGAATGACTAATGTACAAAATGCTACAATAACACATCTATTCTTACCAAACATTCGTCCTCAAGATCATTAGTAGCCACTCTCAGTCCTCTTTACATATTCTACATATATAACGGATCATGGAGTAAGAAGGTTAGGCTTACTTACTTAGGAAACTGCAGGAATAATATGGCGGTCGCAGAACAGGTATGTTTTGTTCACCCACACAAGTTTCCCTGATAACAGAACAGAATGTTGATCGATTAATACTTAACCAGAAACTTAGGACCACTGTAAGCCGAACCGTCGTTTGATGACATGGTTGAAAAACAGGTGCACCTCAGGGCATAGAGTTTCCGATAGATTTCCCGCTTCATAGGAGGGGGTATAACTCGAGCAAATATTTCACAATTCCTTCCCTGATAATATTGAATTACATGTAGGGTTGAGAGGTTCCAAAATGTACACTAGAATTATTTTGGTGCGTGTTGAAATAGGTTCTAATCTAACTTCTACTCTAGTGGAGTAGGGCGGCTTATGGTGAGGGGAGGGTGGGGTGGGGGGGGGGGGGGTTCATACGATTCCAGTAAGTGGGGAATGGAATCAAGGTATTTTGCTAGGCCCTACGCTATTTTTCTCATCGGCCGGGCGATCCCTTGGACAGGGGAATTTAAGTGGGGGGGGCTTGGGGGTCTTCAGTGACATAATTATTCAACCCCCACCCCGTCAACCCACGCCCCCACCTAAGACTGGTCGTGGCTGTTCCTATACCTACCACTACCTAATTCAACCAGTAGGTCCAAACCAGGGCCGTAATAGCCCTGCATTGCTGCATTGGCTGGGCCGTAGGCCTACGTGCACTTTCAGGCTTATTGTCTAGCTAGGCTATGGGCCTAATATAATATTTGCACAGATCCTCGAGGCGCGAACTCTAATCGCATTTCCACTATACTGAACAATGTTTCACACGGTCAAATAGACGGCAAACTATATGGAAATCCTTTTCATCAGCCAGACACGGGTCCCCCCAGGGGTGACAGTGCGAGTGCATTATTCTTTGTAACATACCTGGCCAACTATTTGAAATCGGATGAAGATGACATTGATGCAGTTATCCAACCATCTCAGTTAGTTATCATGAGTACAGCGCAAATAGTAATACGACACTTTTTTTCACCGTGGACCAACATCGCTGATATTCTCTTGGGCCTCGACTGGAGAACATAT
This sequence comes from Sclerodactyla briareus, assembly GCA_026419785.1. Lineage (NCBI taxonomy): Eukaryota > Metazoa > Echinodermata > Holothuroidea > Dendrochirotida > Sclerodactylidae > Sclerodactyla > Sclerodactyla briareus. The sequence continues at coordinate 258,902 of JAODTK010005681.1, forward strand.
ATTACAAAACTGAAGATCGCGTGACTGAGAAACGACAAGAAAATTTAAAAATAAACAGCACAAAAACTGAGAAATTTCAATCAAAAGAAATGCCAATGGAGTTTGAAGAAAGTAAATTGTAGGAAGTTTTGTTAGGAACGAAGAAGAACATCACAGAAGAATTGGTATAACCACAACGCTTCAACAATTTTTCAAGAGAATACGAATAAGTACAATCATCAAACTCCCTATACAGAGTATTTTTCGGTATACTTGCGAACTGTGGGGTACAACGAATCTTTATTACAAAATTGACACTTTCCAAGAAGACTACTCCGCAATTTCTCACATCAGATGGACCATAACAATTGGATACCAAATGACGAACTCTATGATGTGGACCAATCAAATCCCTTGTCTTCCGTAGTAGCCCATAAAGACGCAGCGCGGAAAACCAGTAGCCTGCGTTCAGACGATATAGAGTAGATGGGGCTATCGCTCTTTGTATATAAACCACGGTCGAATTCACCAACATACGTCTGCAGGACTTCGTTTGACAAATCTCCAAGAATTGGGATTTTGCTCATTACGATTCAGGTTACGTAGATGTCATCCCTCAGTAGCACACGGGCGTTGATCTGGATGGGAGCGATTCTGAATAGTTTTCCGCGAAAATCGCCCGATATTTTTAGGTCATGAATATTTACTGAAGACTTCCAATAACCTTTTACACACCAAAAGTGAGAATTTAATCGAAGAATAGTGCATTTGAAGCCTAAAATTGCCGCAGCCACTGTTTTCGCTATGCGCAGGGCGTATTGCGGCTTGTTTGGTATCGCCGCAGAGGTTCAGAAAACTATGAATCCTTCAAATGGGCAATTAAAAATATCCTCTACGTATGCCAAAACTTAGAGGTTGTCTGAACAATTCCAAATCGACCAATAGAGTATTTTCCCAGCAGGCATGGCCTTTTCCCTAATTTAGTGAAAGAGATCAGAATGCCGATTGCGCAATCACGTTGACGTCGCACCGCCCACTAGTACCGCCCATGATTTCAGCTCGACAGCGAGCAAAACGATGTCGCTCAGGCGTTGTTAGGCAAATCACCGATTGGTTAAATGGTCACCCCTGCAATATGAGTGAATGAGGCTGATATCGAGGTGAACGAAGTCAACCGCCCTGTTTTAAAAACAGACTAGAACACAGGGAGGCGGAGTGCGATTCCCGCACCCGAAAGGTCCAAATCAGCACCCGAAATCGAATCGAGTGGTGCAAAATTCAGTGACATATGACAAAATCGCACCCGAAATATCGCGCACCACATCCATAAATGGAACTTCCCAATAGCCCAAAATATTGTGAACCAAAATCATTCGGCCGCTGTTTTTGTCTCATTGGCTGTATTCCATTCTTCCGTATCGATTCATTTTCAGTCGAAAACCAGATGCGACACATTACGTACGCGTCTCATCGCCTCCGTGACCGCGCGGGGGACGTAATTCCCATTGATTTTGTGGCTGGTATACGTACCACGCCAGCTCGTTCGTCATTAACCTCACACAGAGCACGACACCATACACCATAGCCTACTCTTCCGCCTGTGTGTACTTCAGGGTCGGCAATCCGGGGGCGCGGGCGATTCGCCCCAAACTTTCCTTCGCCAGAATCGCCCGCCTGAAAAAACATACGCGGGCGAATATAAAAAACGAATGTTATGTTAAAATCGCCCCTTCAGTGCTGAAAGGGTCCCCTCAAAAACACTAAATTGGCCCTTCAAAATTTGTAAATTATGAGTCCTATTTGCGACGTTGCTTTGGTCACATTAATTATGGAATCCCTCTGAAAAGCTAAGAATCATGTCCAAAGTCCGCATATCCGAGTATCAATCGCATGTCGCGAAACTACAAGTACCATTCCCACGAAATTTTGTATACTTCGTCTTCGCGACTGAAAGATGTGACTTTCTCTCAGATGCGTAAACACCACTGCAAGGGCGTTACCCCCGATCGTCCTCCGTAGCTAACAGTCCCGCGTGCGAATAACCTCATTTGCAAGAATAACCCGCGTCTGCTACGCAGGCTAGTTCGTCATGACTGTGGAATGTAAGTGACACGTGCCGTGTCTTGTGGTCAGCCAGGGGTTAATTGTTTTCTGACACGCGGAGCGCTGTGTACGATAATGCAAGTAGCCCACTGTCTTAGAAGAGAGAACATGGAAATATCGAGCAAGTAACAAATATCGTATTATCGCTCGTTTGGTTACTACGGATACGCGTTTCTTGAGTGAGAATGAGGGTGGTGCCTAATTTACGGCCATAAATTCCGTCGTGTAGGATATTCATCAGTTTGGGGGGAAAAGGGGAGAACACACAACATGAATGAAACAAATAACACAATACATGATTACTCAGAATTAAATCGGCGTTTATAGATGTCAAATAGCGAGTGTGGGTCACTAGGTTTGATCGGGAGAACTTGATTGGTGGGAATGTTTTCAAATCTCAATGAAACAGCATTAATCATTCATTGGGAGCCCGTATCAGGCTGGAAACATGCCACGCTGCCTGTGTTCGCATACGCTAGTCAGTTCAATATCGATTGTGAAACAGTATTTGAAAACAAGGACAAA